>PVIU01003774.1:0-138974 GCA_004026605.1 Ondatra zibethicus | reverse complement strand
TACAAACTCCTTTTTTAAAAAAGTATTTTCTCTACAAAGAATCTCATCAGCTATACAAAAATCTGTACAGTTTTTATACTGAAGCTAATGTTGAGCTGCACTTGAATTTCACATTCTTAGCAAAATAATTGCCTGAGCACATACACTCCACACATTTTAGGACAGCCATTTATTCTTCATCCTCATCATCTTCCTCATCTTCTGGTTCATTCTTCTTCTTTGAGCCTGTTGGCCTACCAGGACCCTTCTTTCCTACTTCGCTTTTGCCCTTGGCGCGGTCTGCAGCAAGATCCTTCTCATATTTCTCCTTTAGTTTAGCTGCCTTCTGCTCATAGGGTTGTTTATCTTTGGCCGACTGTTCAGACCACATCTCACCCAATTTTTTTGCAGTATCTCCAATAGACAGGCCTGGGTGTTCACTTTTGATCTTTGGGCGATGTTCAGAGCAAAACAGGAAGAAGGCAGACGGTGGTCTTTTTGAAGCATTAGGATCCTTTTTCTTTCCTTTCTTATCACCTTTGGGAGGAACGTAATTCTTCATCTCCCTGTCATACCGAGCTTTGTCGCTCTTGGCCAAATCTTCGAACTTCGACTTTTCCTTTGCAGACATGGTCTTCCATCTCTCGGAGCACTTCTTGGAGAACTCGGCGAAGTTGACCGACGAGTCGGGGTGCTTCTTCTTGTGCTCCTCGCGGCACGTCTGCACGAAGAAGGCGTACGAGGACATCTTGCCCCGCGGCTTGTTGGGGTCTCCCTTGCCCATGGCTGACGGTGGCGCGGCGTCTACCTGGCGCGAGCGCGTCCCTCCGAGGCCAACACGGACACTTCCTTCCCCAAGCTCCGGCGAGAACTCTCTGAGACCTTTTAAACATGTAACACCATCACAGGGAGACACTAGCTTCTCTATTTACCACTCTGAGACCAGCACGTTCTTGCTTGAATGGTGGTGAGTACAGGGGAAAGGGAATAGTGAGTACAAAAATCCATTAATGTTACTAAAACACTGTCACAATACGCTTTTTAGAATTTTTTAAATTAAGTGTAATCGGCATACAAAATAATGGATTTCATTAAGTCATTTCACATGTTTATCACTATATACCTTAAAATAAATGTAACCATGGAAGTGAAAGACCCTGCAATGAGAAATTAAAATGGTAAAGGAAAAAAAATCTGAAGCCACTAGATGATGGAAGACTGCCCATGCTCATGGATAGTGAGGATTAATATTGTAAAATGGCTGTGCTCCCTGCGTATACCTTGTTCATATTCCCCATTACCCCCTTCTTCCCGCAAATGGTACCACTTCTACTTTCATGCCATATATATAAAATATATAAATTATATATAATATTTTAAAATACAGATTAGACTATAAGAGAAAAATATGATGTTTAGTTAATCTAGTTCTGACTTGTCTAAAATTATGATCTCTAGTTTCATTCATTTTCCTTCAAGTGACATAAAATCTTCCTTATATCTGAATAAAATTCCATTGGTCTAGACACACCAATTTTCTTTATCCCTTCAGCGGTTGATGGGAATCTAGGCTGCTTCTGTATCTTGGCTATTGTGAATAGAGTAGCAGTAAGGGAATATCTCTAGCACGCTTGCTTATAGTCCTTCAGGTAAGGACTTAGGCATGGTTTATCTGGATAACATAGTGGGTGGAACGCCCTTCTCCCTGGCTTCATAGCTGACCAGTTTACTTTCCATCAGCAGGAGAGGGCTCCTCTCCTCACACCTCACCAGCTTCTGCTGTCATTGGCTTACTCAATGATGCTCATTCTGCCTGGGGTGTGATGGAGTTTGCAT
This sequence comes from Ondatra zibethicus, assembly GCA_004026605.1. NCBI lineage: Eukaryota > Metazoa > Chordata > Mammalia > Rodentia > Cricetidae > Ondatra > Ondatra zibethicus. The sequence continues at coordinate 137,159 of PVIU01003774.1, read as the reverse complement.
TCTCCCGATGGCTAAACATGTTGAATTCCACCCACCCCGAAGTATTTACTGGACACTTGTTTTTCTTCTTGTGAGAACTGTCTGTTCAATTCACTGGCCCATTTGTTAATGGGTGTTTTTTATTTTTATTTTTTTTGAGTTCTTTATAGATTCTAGATATTAATTCTTCATTAGATGCTGCATTTTGATATTCCATACAAATTTTGAGATCTTTTTTTCTAGTTCTGTGAAGAATACTATTGAAACTTTAATGAAGATTGCATTAAATTGATAGGAGGTCATTTTTGGTAATATAACCATTTTCACAATATTCATTTTGCCACTACATGAACTTGGGAGACTTTTTTATGTTCTAGTCTCTTCTCAATTTCTTTCTTCATGTTTTTTTATTTAAGAATTCTGTATTTCACATTAATTTATTTTGACTTTTTTGAGATAGAGTCTCTCTAGGTAGTCCTAGATATCCTGAAACTTATATGTGGACCAGGCTGGCCTCTAACTCACAGAGATCTGCCTCTGCCTCCAGAGTACTGGAATCAAAGGCCTGCACCACCACACCTGGTTCTTCACAGTTTTAAATTTGCATTGTGGAAATATTTTACCTCCTTGGTTGCTTATGTTTATTCCTAGGAATTTTTTCAAGGATTTGGTGAGTGGATTTTATTTCCTGATTTCATTCTTGGCAAGAATGCTGGTATTTGGGAAAACCATTGATTTTTCTGTGTTGATTTTGCATTTGTTGAAAATGTTTGTCATAGCTAAGAGTATTATCATGGAGTCTTTAGGATCTTTTAAGTATGGGATCATGTCATGACCCCACAGGGGTCATTTAACTTCTGCCTTTCCTATTTTTAATCTAGTTTATTATTTTCCCTCTTGCCTTAAGGCTCTGACTACGACTTTGTTATGCCTAAATCTGTGAAGTTCCCCCAAAAGCCAACAAGGAGGCCGAGTCCCATATGTAAAAGCAAAAGGCCTTTATTTTATGCAAGTTTGCAAACTCGGTTTCTCTGCAAGTCCAACGTATTGGAATAAACGTAGAGCTCTGAGCTCAGAGTTGGGTTTTTATAGTAGTAAGGATGGGGGTGAGGGTTTTCTGAGGTTCAGGACCCCTTATTGACTGACATTTGTCTAGGGGTGTCCTGGTGAGTGTGTGCTGGCAGGTGATCCTATCTACAGTGGTTGGAACTTTAGGCATTTCCTTTGAATAGTCTGTTCTTGGGTGGTGCTCAGGTAATCTCAGTTTGTGGTCCTTCCTGCAACCAGGTATTGCTTCAGGGTAAACTACTGAGACTCAGGCCTCTATTAAACTTATCGATGGCTGAGTCCTACTCTGGCAGGTGATAATGGTTGGAAGTAAAGAACTTCCTTTGGGTGATCTGTTCATATTTAGCTTATCATAGCTGGCTCCTACAGACTTCAAGTACTTTGTTGAATAAGAGTCGAGACATCTTGTCTCCTTCCTGATTTTAGAGAAAATGTTTTCATTTTTTCCTGGTTAGTATAAAGCTGGCTATAGATTTGTCATATATAGTCTCTATCAAGTTGAGGTATGTCTTATCTCCGATTTCTTCAAGGCTTTTATAATGAAGGAATGCTGATGTTTGTCGAAAGTCTTCTCTACATCTATTGAGATGACCACACAATTGCTATTCTTAGGGTATTTACCTGCTGTCTTAAATTTGTTTTGTAAAGAGTTATTTACTTTTCTTTTATGTATATGCGTGTTTTGTCTGTATGTGTGCATGTCTCCCGAGTGTGAGTCTTGTGCCTGTGGAGCAAGAAGAGGGCATTTTCATTTGATTCTGACTTTTTTTTTCCTCGATTTCTTCAATGGCCTAGTGGTCATTCAAGTTTATGTTGTTCAGTCTCCAAGTGTTTTATGTTTCTGTGGTTTCTCTTGTTATTGATGTCTGCTTTTATCCTCTGCTATCCATATCTGTTTTTCTAATGTTTTTTATTTAATAACACTCCCTTCTTCTATATGGCTTGTGGTGCTTTCCCATGATTCATAGTGCTAGCTGGAAGGATCTATTTTTAGCATCCACTGAGCTGACACCAAGTTTTTGTCACGAGACACCATAGGGCCTGTGAGAAGCAACTAGGTCTCACAATCTGCAACTCTCTTGAGTTCTCCCCATTCTTGACTAACTAGGTGATTATTTTATCTGGCTCTCTACCATGCCTCTTCATATTGTAAAGAGCATCTGAGTGGAAATATTAGTAATTATAATAGTATAATAAATTATACATGGATTTAAGAAGAGCAAGTTTCCTCTGCCATGTGTCTCTATTCAGGCTTTCTATACCCATGCTGTAGCAGTTCCCATGGAATTACAAATATCCCACACTACTGCTGTCCTTCTTGCGTTAGAAGGATGCCATAGATTTTGAGGAGAACTCTATATGCTTACCCTACTAAACTTTATCAGATAGCAAAACAGTAAGACATCCCCTCCCTTTACAATCATAACTGTCATACCACCCCGAGACTCGGCAATGTGAAAATGGTGTTAGAAGCGAGTGGGGTGGTGTGGTGGTTTGCTTCCATCAGTGGTTGCCCGGACATGGCTCTTCTCTTTGAGAGATGGTACAGAGGTAGGCCAGATCCTCACAAGAGTTATGTACACGACATACCAAAGAACCCTAGGCTTGGAAGCAGGAAACCTTCACTCATATCTTTTTCTTCCCTTTTGTGTTCCCTAACAGTGGGCAGGGGCCACAGCCCCAGGAAGACCCAGGGCCAGTTAAAAGTCAGCTTAAGGTATAGAATATATATAGCTTCAATCCTTTGCAAAATTTGCAGACCCTCTCTCTATAATACAGAATTTTTCAGTACATTGAGCAAGTAGCTTTAAGCTGGTTTTGTATGAACTCTCAGCAATCTCCCCCTTGCTGCCTACAAGCAGTGAATATATTGCCTTTTGCACAGGTAACATATGTTTGCATATAAAAGTGTCTGCCTCCTCTCTCGTATACCAAGGAAATAAGGGCACCCCAACATTAATGATGCAAAATGGCCACCAAAATACTTACTAAAATGACCATATTTTTCAACCAGTTTCCCCTCAATTTAATACAACATAGAAGTTCTCCCACCTAACAACTACAGGGAAAGTTTCCCTTATTTTCTAGGAAGGCCTTCTCCCTACATTCATGTGAAACAAACCTTTGAATTTATTATTCTGCCTCTAGCTAGTTTGTCTCCAAGACATACCCACCCTCTAACCCTAAAAGAGTAGAGGGAAAGGTTTGTTTTGTGTGTTTTCCTTCCCTGACACTGGGAAGTTCTCCCCCTGATCTGCACCACCAAATCCTCAGGACTTCACCGTGCTCAAAAATTCTCCCAGATTATCATTGCCTATAGCTCTCTGCCATGTCCAGGCCCACAAGGAATCAGTGGGGTAAACAGACATTTGGAGTCATTTACAAATCGTGTCAGATACTTGCATTATTGTAAATGCAACATAGCCAGTTGATATGGTTTGTCTAATATCGGACGAGTTCTTCAATCCATAGCCAACTGAGAGGTTTAGCAATTCAAACATGATTTAACGAGTGGGAATATTGAACTATTTTCCACCTTTATACAATTTGTGCTCTCTACAGTGAACCTTCTTCCAGCTTCCACTCTGCTAGAACGTCACACGTTCATCAATATCACAGACGACTTCTTTCCTGAGAGTTAATTTTGTGGACTGGAGATACAGCAGTGTTGGCTCAGCGTCTGCAAATCCTGGCTTCTATGCCCCCCCCAACAAAAACAATAAACAACAACAGCTTTGGAATAGTGGAAGACTTTCTTAACTTTTGTGTGCTATGCTTTTGCCTTTTGGATGTTTTTGGTTTTGGTTTTTCAAGACAGGGTTTCTCTGTAACCCTGACTATCCTGGAACTTGATCTCTAGACTAGGCTGGACTTGAACTCAGAGATCTGCCTGCCTCTGCCTCCTGAGTGCTGGGGTTAAAGGTGTGCACCACCACCACATAGCTTCTGTGCTATTTTTAATGTAACAATTTACAAACATGATCTATCCTTCAATTAATATTCATTATTCCATAAAATTATCTGTTTTTCTTCTTATAAAAGGCTTATTATGATGATTTTTAGTTATTTGAGACAGGTTCTCTCTATAGCCTTAAACTCATTGAGATCTACCTGCTTCTACCTCCTGAGTGCTGAGGTTAAAGGTGTGTATCACTTTGTCCAGCCTATTTTTGTTCTTTCTAAGTTATGTTATATGTGTGTCCATAGTGCTAGGACCCAAGGAGACCAGTGGTATTAGATCTCTCTGGAACTGGAGTTACAGGTGGTTGTGAGCCACCCAATATGGGGTGCTGGAAATGGAACTGGGGTCCTCTACAAGAACTGTACATGCTCTTAACTGTTGAGCCATCTCTCCAGCTCTTCTTTGAGTTTTCTTTTCTTATATTTTACTTTGTACGTATATGGGGGGGGCACACATGCATGTGGGAGGTCAGAGAACAATTTCCAGAAGCTGGTCCTCTCCTACACAAGTTCCTGGGATTGAATTCAGATTGTTAGTTTTGGCCTTTATCCTCTGGGACGTCTCACTGGCCAACAAAACCTTTCTTGAAACAGCAAAAACTCTAGCAATGCGTTTTAACATACCAAGCACAGAACCATTCAAGAATGATAGATTATAGGTCATAGTCAGCTGTCTTTAACTTTTGAGAGGAGGCAATTGCTGCCAGGAACTTTCAACCCTGAGAGCTCTTTTCTGGGATTGGTGCCAGAGATCAGGAAGGGCACAAAGTTGTGAATATGGGGGACAGTCCCTGAGGTAACTCATATTGTTCCCATTTCCTGTTGTGTCATCTTGGGCATGGGCTAGATTGATGACTGGCTTTCCGTGGCAAAATTAGGGCACAAAAGGACCTGCTTCCTATTGCCCTGTCTCCCTGTCCTCACTCTTCTCGTTGCCTCTCCACCTCTCTCAGCACCTTTTCCTCTGGCTGCTGTGTTCTGAGCTGCCCTGGAGTGAGATCCACCTGAGAAGGAAACCAACACCTGGACCAGAACTCGTGATGCCTGAGGCCTGGCAATAGCTGCACAAAGAACGTGGAAACAATCTTCCTTTAGTCAGTTCCTGAGATCATCAGGTCACTAAAGTGCAGCATCTGTCCCCAGAGCTTTGAGGCGTAGGGGCCCAGCTGAGTCATGTCTGGAACTCTGACTTATATAAACAGAGATGGTAAATGTTTGTTTTAGACCACTCTTTCTAACATAGATAGGTATCTGATGCCCATGATTGGAAATTAATAGGATGCTAATTAATCCCCTTTGCAGATGACCCTAACAGCTCTAAGTGGTTAACTCCCTCAGGTTTGTACTGCCCAGGTCCACAGGGCTCAGCTGGGACTTGGTGAGGTCTTTGCTCTCATCTTCACTCCAGCTACCACAGCCTAAGAGCCCTTCTGCTTCCGTTGGGATGTTTTGGTAATGATGAGAAGTCCACCAAATCAGGAACTTCATCAGATCAAGTACAACCTCCACTCCAATAAAGACTCAACCAGTAACTCACTTCTGCTTCTTGAGCAAGCTGCTATCTCTGCTCTGCTATACCTGCATTGCTATTTTGTTTGCATGGTCCCCGAGGATATCCAGGTATTCAGTGCTTAGAATGAGAACATAGACCTTTTCTTTTCCTTTTTCTTCTGGGAGATTCACCATTCACATTTCTCTGGGTTACGGATAAAAGTTATTTCTATTTCTATTTCTATTTTTTTCAAGACAGGGTTTCTCTTGGAACTTGCTCTGTAGACCAGGTTGGCCTCGAACTCACAGAGATCTGCCTGTCTGCCTCCCAAGTGCTGGGATTAAAGGTGTGCCACCACTGCCTGGCCATATTTCCATTTTTAAAAATAACCTTGTATTAATTCACTGAAAATTTCATATAACGCATCTCGATCATATTCACCCCATCTTTCCTATCTCCTCCCAGATGCTCTCCCACTTCCCTCCCCACCTACATAGCCTGTGTTGAAAAAAAAAATCCTAATTTGTACTGCTCAAATACGTTTGGGTTTGAGATCTACCATGGAGCTTGGTTGACTTAACCAGGTCATGACCTTAAAGAAGGAGCTAGCAGCAGCTAGCAATGGCCAATAGCTCCTCAGCTAGAGGAAGGCTTCATAACCATTTTCCCAATGCATCCTGGGATTTTCTGTGGCGTGAACTCTTACAAGTCTTGTGCATGTTATTCAACATACTGTGAGTTCAAATGAGCAACTGCTATGCTATTGTCTTGAAAGCACCATTTCCTTGTGTTTAAATACTGCCTGTGTCTCTTACCACCCCCGGCCCTTCTGTGAAAATCCCTGAGCCTTGCACAGAAGGATGTGGTATGGGGATCCCATTTGGGGATGAGCACCCTGAGGACTTTTATTCTCTGCACACTGACCAGCTAATTGCCATCTACTACAAGAAGAAGCTTCTCTGGTGCCTTGAGAGATACCCTATCCTACAGGTATGGCTACAATAAATCATTAGGAGTCACTTTAATACTACATCCATCTAGCCGACTAATAATGACAGGCTCTCCCCTAGTACTCTCTAGCCAGAGGTTCTTGACCCTGAGAACAGTGCTAGGTATGGCTTCCGTCATGTGCTACAGGTTAAAGTCCAATCAGAAAGTATTTGGTTACGCCCATGGCATGTGTACCACAAACTTCCAACATAATCCTCTGTCTTAGGCCATGTTTATTAAGATTAAACTTTATAGACTGAAGGAAATGGGGGGCATTGATAGCAGTCATTCTACCCTGAGAGGCAATTACACCATAAAGTGCTGAAGAAACTTGCCAAGGATCCAACATTTGGGGTTCTTTTACCGATACAAATTACAGCTGGTGTAACCTCACCACCAGTGAGATGTGAGGATTTGCTGATTTTGGCCAAATCCAGAGTTAGCAAATCCAGGCAGTGAAGCTAATAGCCAGGGCGCTGGGCACTATTGTGAAAGGGCTTGTGGTGGTTTGAAAGAAAATGGCCCCCAAAGGGAGTGGCACTATTAGGAGGTGTGGCCTTGTCGGAGGAAGTGTGTCACTGTGGGGGTGGGCTTTCAGGTCTCCTTTGCTCAAGCAGTGATCGGTTGTGACACAGGGTTACTTCTGCTGCCTGCAGATCAAGATGTTGAACTCTCAGCTCCTTCTCCAGCACCATGTCTGCCTGCATGTCATCCGCCATGATAATAGACTAAACCTCTGAAACTGTAAGCCAGACCCAATGACATGTTTTCCTTCATAAGAGTTGCCATGGTTATGGTGTTTCGGCACAGCAATAGAAGCTTTAACTAAGGCAGTGCTTTATATTTATTGGGGGATTTAAGCACTCAGCAGGTGCTGTTGCTGTTCCACTTCATGAAGGAGGAAATGAGGTATGAAAAGGTTAAGGGACTAAGTAAAGGACATACCAGCATTCAAACACCGAGTCAGGCTCCACAGCTAACACTCAGCACTGTTTAGCAAGCCTCCTGGCCTGCCTCTGTGCCTGCAGCATGTTTGAAATATTTTAAGTGAAATAAAATCATCATTAACTTTCAAATACTCATAGATAATTCTGTGTGAGGGAAGAAGGAACTTAGGTGTTTGTAGAAAACACACCAATTGTTAAGTCTTTGATGATTTAAAAGAAATTGTTTTATGATTTTTGTTTTCATATACCTCTAATAACAGGAGTTTACTCTCAGACCTGAGTTATTTCCTGATAGACACCTGCGGGAGGAGCATAATGTCTGTGTTTAATCATTTAAGGGACTGCCAGCCTGTTTCTCAAGGTGGTTGAACAAGAATCCCATCAGCCAGTGTAGGAGGGTTCCAGTTTCTTCATGGTCTTATTCATCACTGTCTGCCTTGAAAAAAAAAAGTACCTCCAGTTAATATAAAGTGGTATCTCGTGTTTTTTCCTTTGATTCTCTCCCCACCTCCCATTATTGATGTTAAATCTCTCTTTTTTTTGGCCATTTGTATTGTTTCTTTGGAGAGCTTTCTGTCTGTCACTTTATTTCTTACCTGATTCAGTTTCTCCTCTTGTGGGAAAAGCGATTGCAACTTAATCCGTCACTGGTCTCACTTACCTCATTGCAGTTCATAATCTCCAGGAAATGGCAAAATGGGTTGGTAAAGCATGTGATCTTTGCATTATTAACATCTTAGTTTTCAGAGTTCATAACTTCAATAAAGACTCCAGGAACTCAAAGTTCGTTGCAGATGGGCTGGTCTTAGATCCAAGATACCATTGAACCTCTATGAACGCAGGGCTTTATTCCCGGGCCATAATTCAGGATGAGGATCAGTCACAAAATATCAGAAGAAGGATCTAGAATAAAAAATATCAAAATAGTGCAGCTCAGGGCCTTTCAAAACCCCCAAAGGTTAACCAACGAACATGGGTTGCCTTGATCCATCCTGGTTTTCTCAGATAGTTCTGGGAAATACCAGAGCCCTGGTTAAAGAAGCCCACCAGCCATGCGTCCCCATCTCATGCTCTCAGGTGTGACGTTACAGAGCTGTAAATAAGGGATCCATGAAGCGCATTGGCTGAACTCTGGGGCTGTGCCAACATCATGGCTTTGAACTCTAGACCGGCTGTTTATTTTCAGCTTATGAATCTTGGCATTCACTTTGCCTCTGTGAACCTCAGGCAAGTTCAGGTGAGACACAGAAGGGTTCAGGTCTAATGTGGATCGTGGTAAAATTAGTATGTAAGGGTAGAATTCATATATTGTCAACAGTAACCTTAAAAATTCTTCAAGTTCAAAAGCAAGCACATCCCAAGCATATAGTTTAATGTAGACAATGCTAAATACAGTTAACCCATATGCCCCCAAGTTTTGTTCATTATTGTCAATGCACCAATTCCTTTATACCAGCTCAGAGAAGAGGTTTTCAGAAAAGGGTGGGACTCCCTGGGAGAGACCAAGGTAGAATAATCTGGAATTAAAGATGTGGATTGTCCATGGACCTGTGTGTGAGGTGCAAGTTCACGTGGGAATGAGGAACACTTGTCTTCAGCCCACTCTATGTCCCCAGTCTAAATGATTTTGCTCCTATCCCATCTCTGCCCCAAGACTAGTACCTCTGAGCCTGTTTCCATGTCTGTCAATGAGTGTATGTGAGCATGTATGCCAGCTCAAGAAGCTAGGGAGTGTGCCAGTAACTACATGTATTTCTCGTGTGTGTGTGTGTGTGTGTGTGTGTACATACGCCACAGTACACATGAGGAGGTCAGAGCACACCCTTGTGTGTCAGTCTTCAACTTTCACCATGTTTTGAAGCAGTGTCTCTTGCCTTCTTCTGTGAACACTCTTTCACCTCTGGCAGAAAAAAAGGGTTCATTTTGGGGAGTCAAACCTTTGCAATCACCTTTCCAGTCTTGCTAAAGATTTCAGCTCACGAGTGAGGCGGATCTCAGGTACGACTGTCTCTACTGCTCATCTCAGGGTCATCGGGCGACTTGTAAGGCATTCCTTATAATACTTTACTTCTTCCTCTTTTTTCCCTAAGTACTCATGTTGACTTCTTGCAAGTTAGGTGTATGCATACTGGTTCTCCGCCGTGGAGAATCCATATGGCAGAGCACTGATCAAGCCTTCTCATGGAAGACCTTCAACACACACCCAAGAAGTCAAAGTACCCCAAACTAAGCTGCTTTGTTGACTGAGGTGGTAACCTCCAAGATTTCTCTTCTGAGAGAAGAGGAGGGTACTGCAAGGCACAGTCTAGTGCCCAGCTCTGCTGGCCAACCTATGTGGAGGCCCCTCCCACAGCCATTATTCTAGAAGCCTTCCAGGTCTGTTCTACCTAGCCTATCACTCAGTACACATAGTATGATGGTCATGCCAGAGGTCAGCTGGTACCTGGAAAGAGTTTGTTTAAACAGAGCTAGACCTGGAGCTTCAGTGTCTACCCCCAGCAGCAGCAATGGTGAGAGGCAAGAATTTAACACTGTCCTCCAGGATCAGGAAGAGTGCGGAGACACAGGCACCGTCAGCCAGGAAAACGAGGACATTTGGAACCTGACTGGGAATACAAAGGGGCACCTCCCAGTTATTGTGGCTTATTCACTGGGAGGCTCCTCACTGAAGTGTTTTAACAAAAGGGAAACCCTTTGCACTTGCTGAAGCAGAAAGGCCTTTCTGGTGTGAAAGAGACTGTGCCAGACCAGTGGGTTGGCTCAGTGGGTAAAGGTGTTTGCCTCTTTAGTCTGAGAACTTAAGTTCTAACCCCGGAAACCACATAAAGATTAAAGGAGCAAACCAATCTTACAAAGTCATCTTCCGACCTCCAAACATATGCCATGGTACACTTGCACACACACACACACACACACACACACACACACACACACACCTACTAAAAACACTGCATCAGTTAAGTATTCATCAGTAGAGAAATGGTTAAGGCAATCATGGTATATCTTCCTAAGAGAATATCTATCTGTGCTAGTACGGGACAGACTCTGGGACCTGTTCCTAAGAGGGAAAGGCAGGGTGTGTGAAAGATAGAAAAGGGAAAGGAGGTGGTAGTGATAAGCCCACATCCTTTTTGATACTTGCTTCGCAGACCTCTAGGAAGAGACACAAAACACGATCAGCGGCTGTTGCTTTCATAAAGGAAGACATACTCCTTTATACTGTTTAACTACTTTGTGCGCTTGTATCAAATTTGTTTAAATAACCCCATAATATTAAAATCCAACTATAAGGAAACTTAAAAAAGAAAAACCCATCTCTTGTCTCTTTCCTTTATATTATTAGGAAAGTGGTGTGTGATAGACTTCCTGTTGCTCTGGTCTTTTCTGGCAAAAGGGTTTTACAATCAGATAATCAAAGGTTGGGTTGGATGGCAACCACACAGTAAGCACAGAAATGGAAAGATCACACACATAATTCAGATAATGACGACACGTGGAGCAGAGCAGGCAGGTGCAATGACTGTGCAGGTTTGTGTTTATCCAATACACAGTTCCATGGAACTCAGAAAATGAACGCGTATTTCCCCTTGTATTGGAGAAAGAAAAATTATTCCTTCACACTATGTTCAAATTGCTGTGGATATATAGGACATGGTGACTCATGTCTCTAATACTGGCACTGGAGAGGCTGAGGCAGGGGGACTGTGAGTTTGAGTCCAGCCTGGACTAGATGGTGGGATTCTGGCAGAAAGAGAAAGTGGGTGGTGAGAAGAAACATGAGTTTCCTTCTTATAACTATGTGGCATTTAAGTCTTTTTTAATTAAACAAATGCAACGCATCCTTCCATAGTGAAACAAATATTCCACAGCAATGTCCTCCTTTCCTAGTGTTGCCTCTGGATTTTCCTCTGGGAAAACGCCAGTAGTCCTACTCTTGGCTCAGGTGGCTTCTTCATAGCCTCACAACTGTGACTGCCCCATAACCATTGGCAACCTCAGGAGGAGGGCAGGTACCTGGCATGTTCTAAGTCCTGGTCCTAATATATAACTAGGAACCAAGGAAAGCTGGGACGAAGACAAGGATGGCCAACACAGACACACAAGGAGGGAAGGGAACTCCGTCGAGGATAATCTCACAAGATCACTCGCCTTTGTGCCTCTTCATGTAATTTAAAGCCTGCAGAACGGCACTTAGCAGATACTTTCTTAGTGACTGGTGGACAGGAGGCCCAGAGCTGCCTGATTAAAAAAAAACCACTCTGTGAGATATCTTCCCACCTTCAAGGGGTCCACTGGGCACAGGAGGGCAAGTGCCTTGTAAGGACAGATCTTCTGGGCAGGCCTGGCAGATTGGAAGAAGTGGTGGCATTTGAGGTGTGAATGCGGCAGGATTCAATGGGTAGAGGTGGGTAAGAAAGTTGGTTTTAGACTCATGAGATCAGTAGGCATCACCATGTCGATGGGAGTAGATTCATTGGGACAAGTGACCAGAAAGGTGGCTTTCAGGATATGGCTTATTAGTTACATCCTAAGAGTCTTGAAGATTTCATGGCTTTAGTCAGGACGACATGGCAGAGTTTAACCAAAGACATGAATGCTCGGGCTGGTGCTTGGCAGCAGTGACTCTGGGGGAAGACACTATAATAAATGGATTTAAGGATTTAAAGAGAGTTTAGCGGCAGGTAACTCTCGTGCTTTAATGTTTCTTCTCTAACACACTGCTTGGGCTTAGTGAGACATTAGACATGAACAAGTATGAGCTGCCTAGCCATGCCCTCCTCTCAGGATGGATGCTTCCTGGCTGTGTTATGAGATAACCTGTACCCTCACAATACCTGTTGCCTCTCAGAGGCAGCTGACTGGAAATTTTTGCCACTGCTGATAAAGGCTGAGTGTTGCACTGTGAAGTATTTACCAGTGCGGCCTAAAAAATGCAATGGAGCTGGAGTCTTAAAATGTTTTGTATTCTTTGATCTAACAGCTCCGTAACTGCTTTTAATTTTAGTACTCATGAGGCAGAGCCAGGTGGATCTCTATGAGACTGAGGTCAGCCAGGGTTACACAGAGTGACCCTGTCCCGCCCCCCCCAAAAAAAACAAAAACAAAAAAAAGTTTGCTTACGCATGAGCCTGAACCTAAGCCAGCATCAGCCACAGTTTCTGCCTCAGGTTCACAGGTTCATGCTGGAATTCCTGCCCTGGCTGCCCTCAGTGAGGGGCTGCAACCTCCATGGTGAAATAAACCCTTCCTCCCAAATGCTCCTAAAAATAATACACTACAAAATGTACTAAATAAACGCACTTATGTTCCCCCACGTTCCCCCAAATCACACATGACACATGACAAATGACACCTACGTGTCAAATGCAGTCCTTCCCTTAACAGTGCTCCGTGAAATGAGTCTCTGGTATGTGAGCAACACAGCCGTTATGAGTAGGCTTCGAACGGCTTGTCCTGTCCCTGAGACCCGCACAACAGAGCCTTGTCCCCCTGCGAAGTTGCTCTTTGCTCTGACCGAGGCAGCTTAAGAACAGTGTCCACGGTTATTTGGACATGCTGTGAGTAGTTGGTATGAGCAAGGTTGACACCAGGTACCTGCCAACAAGAAAGTCTCCAGGGCTTTTCCTAGACTGTCGCAGACTGTATTATATGCCTAAATGCGGATATAGTCAGAAGCGAGCTTGGAAAAAATGTTGCTCTTTCCCGCTCTTTCCCAAAGAGGAGCAAATCTTCATCCAGGAGAAACCTGAGAGCCTCTTTCCCAGGTCACGCGTGTGTTCTGACACCCCTTGTTTAGCTCTGAGATGGACAGAAGCGAGATACAGGAGTCATTTGCCAGCTCTGTCCCAGGTTGCTCAGGGTGCCGAGGGCAAGTGGCTCAGTGTTTAAACGGCGGAGTCCTTGTGTTAACGTGCAATCACCAAACCAGACAGCAGAAACAGAGAAAAGCTGGGGAGGTTTCTAGGGCCATCAAACGACAGACTTCACAGATTTCACAAAGCATGTGGCCTGTGAGTGTGGATCAACAGGCTTTGCTTATGGACGGGGCAAGGAAGAAAACAGGCTGATGGGATGCTGTGTACAGAGGTGCAGCTGTGTGGGGAACCTTGCTCCCTCTGCAGAGAGTTTCCAGAGCCTTGGGGAACTCCTATGGAAATGTACAGGAAAAGGTGGGGGAGAAGCGGGGGAGGAGGGGGGTGGTAATGAGAAAGGCGTGACTGTGCTGGACCACTCCCTCTTCACCAGCTGAGACAAAACGTTCCCAAACTGCGAGTCCCCATCGTGGTTAGCATTGTATTGTGCAAATGCCTCTTGGGAAAGTTACTCTTGATATTGGGCAATCCTGAGTTGACCCTCCAGATCAGCTGCCTGCTGTCCCCAGCTCGCGGGGCTACTGGACTCTGTGGTCAACACCCGCAGGTTCCCTTTCAGTTGACTTCAGGTGGTAGACATTGGCAGGAAACCAGGAAATCAGAGAGGTACCAGGGAAGGTCCTTAGCAGCTGATTAGTAGAACAACATAGCTCAGCCGTTAAGAGCACCTGTTCCTCTTGCAGAGGACCCAAGACCAATTCCCAGCACCCAAATAGTGGTTCACAGCCATCTGTAACTCCAGTCCCAGAGACCTTCTGACTTTTGAGGGTACCAGGTACACATGCGGTACACATACCTTCACACAGACAAAACACTCACGCATAAAATAAATACACCTAAGAATTGAAGAAATATTAATCACATTCATAAATACCTTAATTGACAACATCAAGTCTAAATCCAGTGTTTGGGGGAAATCTGGCTCCCATGCCTATCCAAGCAGACACACAGTGCTTACCACTGGGCATGTTTACCACATTTGACCCCCTCCCTTCCTGCCAGGCTGCAGGCTGATACTGGCCACACACTGGGCTAGGCTTGCCCTGCTCCAGGGGTTCTTCTTTTGGCTCTCTGTTGCTGTGCACTGCTGTGTCCATCTTGTGTTTCTCCCAGCCCTGCCCGCATCTTAGTCTTTTTGTCTACCTTGCCCCGATTATAGGATTTTGGCATTTTAGTTCTTCCTTCTCAGCAAGTCTGTCTTACGTCAGAGTTGATCACCTGAAGACAAAAAGAGAGAGAGTGAGAGAGTGATGTCAGTCCTTTGGTGTTCATATGGCGTATCATGTCCATGGTGTGTGCTAATAAATAGAGAATAATCAAAAACATTAGATGAATAAATGGACTCATTTTCTCCCACCCATAAGAAAATTGACTTAAAAAGTTCAACGAGATAGGTTGGCAGGTAAGAGTCCTTGCTGTAAAGGCTGATAAGCTGGGTTCCATCCCCAAAACTCTGTGTGGTGGAAAAAGAATCTCCTTCTGTGCCCTCTCCTCCATGGGTACACTGTGACACACACATCAAATACACAAATAAGTGCAATATGAAATTTTAAAGTTCACAGAAAACTAAATTATTAATCCTTGGCCAGAGTTTCTTAAAGGGAATATGCGTTTCACAGAGATGGAAGCTTCTTAAAGTAAAAATAATAAGTAGAAAAAAGAGTTGGATGAGAATAAAATTAATTTTCTCACGTGTTGTGTGGGCATGAGGATCTGAGTTTGAGTCCCCAGCACCCACATAGATAGCAGGGCGTGGCAGTGCACACTTGTAATCATAGCACCAGAGACATGGAGACAAGAAAATCCCTGGGTCTCACTGGCCAGCCAGTATTGCTGAACTGATAAGCTCCAGAATGAATAGACTCTGGCTCAAAATATAAAGTGGAAAGCTATCTGACATCAACCTCTCCTACTCACATGCATGCACACACAAATGTGTACATGTTGGGGACTGTGGACCCCCAGACCCTGAATTTCCCGTGACCCCTTGCCTGCGAGTAAACAACTTGTTTTCCTATGCTTGCACCTGCTCTGAGCAAACAACTTGTTTTCCTGTGTTTGTAGTTACTCTGAGCATGAGTCAGAGGAGTGGTTTCTGGTGGCTTGCAGCTGAAGGATCCCAAGAGTTAGGGTGTAGTCATTGGTCAGGGAAGGTACTATATAAGCTGCCCTGGAACACAATAAAGTTGGCATTCTTGGGGAATTCAAGGATGACCCATGTCCCTGTGTCTCTCTCTGTGTGTGTTTCAATCTCCAGCCCTTTGCACGGCTCAGAAACCATACTGTAGCATGTAGACCAAGAGTTTGTGTTATATGTACACACACACACACACACACACACACACACACAGACACGTAATTTGCTTCTTTCTTTTCTCTTAAGATAGTTTATTCTTATGTAAATAAATGTGAATTTTAGCACTAAATTTTGTGAATTTTTGCACTAAAATTTGTACAGATGTATGAATGCGTATATGGATGTTTATGCATCACAGGATGCAACACATGCATTCCTGGTACATGCAAAGGCCAGAAGAGGGCTTTAAAGTTCCTGGAACTGGAGTTACAGACAGTTGTGAATTGTCATCTGGGTGCTGGGAACATAACCTGGGTCCTCTGCAAGTCCAGCAAGTACTTTTAAACCACTGAGCCATCTTTCCAGCCCTAAGTAATTTTCTTGCAGGATTTCTTGAAGTAATTTCTGAAACAAAGGAATGTAGATGACTTGGTGCATTTTTGAGAGGACACAAAGGAAACTAAGTAGCTGTGAGACGAGTCCTTTAAGGATAAATCTTAGCAACTGAGATACCCTTATAAAACAATACTCTACTTCAGTTCCTGCCTTGGCTTCCCTTGATGACATAATGTAACCAGTAAGCCAAATATTGCTGCCTCCTCCCCAAGGACACCCTCCATATTGGCTTAGAGTCCTCTCTAGTGGCCTTAACTTGATTATGTTTGCCATGACCCTTTTCTAAATAAGATCATATTCACATGTACAAAGGGATTTAAACATTGCTTTCTGGAGGATACCTGCTAGGCTTCCTGAGCCTCCTTTTTCCCCAGAGAAAGGTGAGTGTGCTATCCGCCCATTCTGCAACCCCACAACACAGGACACTCAGACGCGGTAGGGAGTCGAGTCAAAGCAGGAACTCAGTTTATTACTGTGAGCATCAGTTTATGTTGTAATGAGGTGAGCGGTCCGGGCTGTCCGGCTCCCAGCCGCCTAGCTAGCTTAACCCATGAAATAACCACACAGAAATTGTGTTAATTAAATTACTGCCTGGCCCATTATATCTAGCCTCTTCTTGGCCAACTCTCACTCTTGATCTAACCCATTTCTATTCATCTGTGTTCACCATGAGGTCGTGGCTTACCAGGAAAGCTTCTAACCAGCGTCAGTCTCAGACAGGAGAACCATGGCATCTGCCACACTGCCTTCTTCCCAGCATTCTGTTTTGTCTACTCTGCCTACCTGATTTCTGCCCTATCAAAAGGCCAAGGCAGTTTTCTTTATTCACCAATGAAAGCAACACAAATACAGAAGAACCTCCTACACCATTTCCCCTTTTTCTGTTTAAACAAAAAAAAGGCTTTCACTTTAACATAGTAAAATTACATATAACAAAACAGTTATCAAGCAAGAATTACAGTTACCATATTTATATCTACTTTATCTTTTATCATATCTAAGGAAAACTATAATTATAAATATCCATTCTTCAACTCCATCAAAGACTCTAGAAGGATATAATATTACCTAAGTAAACGAGAAGTAAGCAACTTCCAAAACTCTAGAAATGACAGAGACATCTCGCTGCCTGTACAGTCACCCAAAGTTCCTCTGTACCATTGGGGCATCCATCTTCAGCGTACAGGCCCATAGTATCCAGCAGACTTTTTCATAAAGCAGAAAACTTCAAAGACAGTTCAGTCACTTCCTTCTGTATCCTGCAGAATGTCTCACAGAGTCTTTCATGAATCAGGAACCCCAAAGGATCATCTCACCTTTAGGCAAGTTCAGCAGTCCTCTCTCTGTGGGTTCTTTGTGTCCAGTTTATGCAACAGTCCAGGCAAGAGCAGTTTTTTTCCCAAATGGCTAACCAACTCCATAAGGAGCCTCTTTGATGCCCATCTTCCTCTTGAAGTAGATTGGTGCTGCCAGGAGCAGACGAGTCTCATTGTCATGAAAAGCCCTAAGTTATTAAAACATTTAAAATGCCATATTCTGTAGTCTTTGAGAGATAGGAAGAATGTCTATCTAACTGAAATATACCTCTATATATCTAGAAAATCTAACTAACATGACTACAAGCTTGACTATTATCAATGATCATCCATTAACAACCTATATTTCCTAATTATACATTACATTTTTAAATGAACTACACAATCACCATACCTTAATCAAGATCAGAAATACATATACATATAACAAAATTGACCTTAAATTTATATCAACAAAGCAACCATACCATATGCATAATTATTCATATAGAAGGCAGTGTGGCAGATGCCATGGTTCTCCTGTCCAAGACTGATGCTGGTTAGAAGCTTTCCTGGTAAGCCACGACCTCATGGTGAACACAGATGAATAGAAATGGGTTAGATCAAGAGTGAGAGTTGGCCAAGGAGAGGCTAGATATAATGGGCCAGGCAGTAATTTAATTAACACAATTTCTGTGTGGTTATTTTGTGGGTTAAGCTAGCTGGGAGGCCAGGAGCCGGATGGCCGGGACAAAAAGCAGGCCCGCTCACCTCATTACAACAAGTTTATATATATATGTATGTTAAGTGACATACTGTGATGTGGGGGTACCTCCAGCCAATGAGAGGCAGCCAAACCCTCTGGCTGGAGGGGTGTCTACTTAGTTTTTGCTGTCCTATCCTCACTCAAATTTGAGCCAGGCTTTTTTTCTGTACTACAGGCCTCAAAGTCTAGGCCCTGAACTCAAGCCAGGCTTTATTCTGTTATATAGGCCTCAAGGTACAGGCCCTGAGATAAGTTTGGCCCAACAGATGCCCTTCAATCATTGTATTGGTTGCTAAGTTGTTAGTGTCACTCAGGCATTTAACTAATGAAACTCATGAAATACTCTGTGAAGTAGGCATGCTTTTGCATCCATTTGATAGACAAAGGAATGGAGATAGAGAGAACTGGCCCAATTAGAAATCACTTCAACTTCAACAGCAGTCTAGATGAGTGAAATATTGATTGGAATTGCCTGATTACAATGTCTTTCCCAAAATGCAAATCAAAATTACTTTGTGATTTCCTCTTATACCTGTAATAATGGCTAAGATTAGTAAAACAAGTGACAGCTCATCCTGGCGAGGACATGGAGTAAGGAGAACATTTATCCATTGCTGATGGGACTGAAAACTTGTACAGCCACTCTGGAAATTAGTGTGATGTTTCCTCAGGAAGATGGGAATCAATCCATCTCATCTGTACTCTTGAGCATATACCCAAAGGATGTTTCAACCCCCACAGAGACACTTGCTCAACTCTACTCATTGCTGCCCTGTTCACAGCCAGAAATTGGAGACAACCTAGATACCCATCAACAGATGAATGGTTAAAGTGGCACATTTACACAATGGAAAAATACTCAGCCATGTAAAACATGAAGTCATGAATTCAAGAGTAAATAGATGGAACTAGAAAAAAGTCATCCTGAGTGAGGTATCCCAGAGACAAATACGCATGCACCCATTTATAAGTGGATACAAGTTGTTAAGTCGATGATAACCAATCTAGAATATATAGTACCACAGAGGTTAGGTATAGAGTAAGGGACTAGAGGGGAAGGAGGGATAGATCTCCCTAGAAAAGGGAAATATAATAGTTATGAATGAATGGTGGGGAGTGTTCACTGGAACAGGAGGATCAGGTAGAGACAGGGAGGGAAGGGTAGACAAGGGAGAGATTATGGGGACAGACAGCTAAAGTTAAGAGCCATTTGAGAGGTAGTATGAAATCTAATAAAGGAGATACTTCATAGAATATATACATATTTGAAAATGATCTAAATAAATTTTCCAAATAATGGGAGACAGATCCCCAGTTGGACATGTCTTGTCACCAAATGAAGAATCCAGTGACTGGATTGGGTTACATCTAATGGAGTTAGTGGCCAAAGGGGTCCCATAGAAACCCCCAAGCAACTCAGGCTGTTCTTCTCCAATAGGTTGCTCACCCCAAAATGACAGCAAGGCCCCACTGCTGCAGACAATACCTACACAACTCATTGAACACGGCAAAGTTGAGCCAGTGCCTACATAGAGTCATCACCCCTATGTTCTAGTGCCTTTGGTATAGGTAAATATTCTGTATTACCAAAGGAGAAACCTAAACACCAATCCAGTCACAAACCCTTTGATCTACAATAATATTCTTCCTGCAAGATATGCTAGTGTAATGGTGGCACAAAATATGTGGGAATAATTATCCAATATCTCATTTGAATGAAGACTCTCTCCACAACACTGCTTGGGTGACCAAGAACCTAGATAACCCAGGTACCTAGGGTAAAAACCAAATACTACTTTTCTAAAAAACAAAAAATAAACTGATGTAGGATGTCCTTCTGTATATGTTTTGCTTTTATTGGTTGTTGAATAAAGCTGTTTTAGCCAATGGCTTAGCAGAGCAAAGCCATATGGGAAATACAAACAGATAGATAGATAGATAGATAGATAGATAGATAGATAGATAGATAGATAGATAGATAATAGGTGGAGCCTGAGATGCCATGTAGCTACCAAGGGAGAAAGATGCCTTAACATTACTGGTAAGTCATAGCCTCATGGTGATAAATAGATAAATAGATTAGTGGGTTAATTTAAGATGCAAGAGTTCACTAGGAATATACCTAAGCCATTGGCCAAACAGTGCTGTAATTAATATAGTTTCTGTGTGATTATTAGAGTCTGGGCAGCTAGGAAATAAAAGCAGTCTCCACTTACAGAATGGCACCTAACATTTGGCAATATACTTCCGTATAAAGAAAAGCACTTACAGACCCAGAGAACCAGGAGTAAATTGCAGTTTCTTGGTAGCCATATCGTTTTTTCAGATAGGCTCTGTTTACTGGCGGCGAGCAGAAGCATGGCTTCATTAAGAGATGGCTTCCTGGTTTGCGCTGGCAGCAGGAATGGCTCTGGGTCTTTGGGAGGTCCTGCTGTGAAGCACTTAAATGGGTTTGTGAGCAGCGTGCTACTTGTTGCTTAATGGCGACATAGACCCATTGCGCCCCTGGAGCTGGGCTGGTGAGCTTGGCTAGCAGAAGTGGTGAACATACCTCCGCCATGTTGGATGGGTTGGAGCCAACAGGCAAAACCACAATGTTAATCCTAGTCATGCCTACCTAGCATTTAAAAAAAATGCTCCTAGTCAGAAAGGATTACTGATACACAGTGAAGACAGATTCAGACAAAAAAGGCCTCTAAATGCCACAGGAAGTCTGATAAACATGTATGGGCTTAAGACAGAGAGGATAAAAGATAGAGTCATAGATTAAAAAAATAATTTAAGGATATTAAACTGAGGTTCTTAAAGGAAAAATAGAATAAAAAATCAAAATGGGCCATGAAAAGATGAAAAATACACAAGGAGTCTGGATTATGTACATTATTGTATTTTCTTTGAAATTTTTGACTGCAGAGAGACATTTGATTCTGGGGGCTACTAAGCTAAACCAACATTTGTATTTTGAAGGTATATAGACTTCAAAATTTGAGACTAAGGATATGCCACTTTGGAAAAGAGGTTCTGATCTTATTTCCACAAAGGATGGGAACCTGCGGATTCCTTCCAGGCTAATGCGGTTTGATGAAACAAGACCACCTGAAAGATCTCTGTGAACCCTAAAATTGTCAGCCCAACAAACAAAAGGAAGCAGTTTAGAGAAAACTACATCCAGTTTCCCAAAATGTTTGTTTATAAATGTTTATTTTATTGTAAAAGGATTGGCTATAAATAATTAATGGTCATATTCAATTTCTAAAAAAAGAAGGTATGACATAGAGATAAATATTTTACATAGTATTGCTTTTGGTCTACTGATACAAATTTAAGGTTGATTTTGTTACACTATATATAATATTCCTACTCTTGTTTAAGGTATTATGTTTATACAGCTCATTTAAAATGTAATCAAACTTTTAAATTACATTAGTTAGGTTTTCTAGATATATAAAGATATATTTCAGTTAGATAATCACGAACACTTTAAAGATCTATGAAATATGGCATTTAAAATGTATTAAGAACTTAGACTTTTCTCAATAGTGAGACATGTCTGTTTCTGGCAGCACCAATAACTTCAAGAGGATGATGGGAACTGAAGAGGCTCCTTATAGAATTTTCTAGTCATTTGGGTAAGAAATTGTTCTTGTCTGGACTGCTTGATGGTATGCTGCATAAACTGGACATGCAGGACCCAAAGAAAAATGACTGCTGAGCTTGCCAAAAGAAGGTGAGACAGTCCTGTCAGGGTTTCTGCTTCATGAAAGAGTCTTCCAGACATTCTGTAGGACACAGAAGAATGTGACTGACAAACTGCCAATGTAGGCAAAACAGTCTTTCAAATTTCCTGCTTCCAGGAGACCACTTCCTAAATATAACCCCAGTAGCATAGACACTGAGAGAAACAATTAATAAATGGAACCTCCTGAAATTGAAAAGCTTCTGTAAAGCAAAGGACATGGTCAACAGAGAAAATGGCAGCCTACAGAATGGGAAAAGATCTTCACCAACCCCACATCAGACAGAGTTCTGATCTCCAAAATATACAAAGAACTCAAGAAATTGGTCACCAAAAGAACACATAATCTAATAAAAAAAATGGAGTACAGACCTAAATAGAGAACTTTCAACAGAGGAATCTAAAATGTCTGAAAGACACTTAAGGAAATGTTCAACATCCTTAGCCATCAGAGAAAGGCAAATCAAAACAACCCTGAGATTCCATCTTACACCTGTAAGAATAGCCAATATCAAAAACATTGTTGTCATAACTTATGCTGGAGAGGATGTGGGGTAAAGGGAACAGTCCTCCATTGCTGGTGGGAGTGCAAGCTGGTACAGCCCCTTTGGATGTCAGTATGGCAATTTCTCAGAAAATTAGGAAACAACCTTCCTCAAGACCCAGCTACACCACTTTTGGGTATATATCCAAAGGATGCTCAGTCGTACTACAAGGACACGTGCTTAACTATGTTCACAGCAGCTTTGTTTGTCATAGCCAGAACCTAGAAACATCCTAAATGCCCCTTGATCAAAGAATGGATAAGGAAAATGGGGTACATTTTCACAATGGAGTACCACACAGCAGAAAAAAATAACGACATCTTGAAATTTACAGGCAAATGGATGGAGCTAGAAAACATCATTTTGAGTGAGGCAACTCAGACCCAGAAAGACAATTATCATAGGTACTCACTCATAAGTGGTTTTTAAACATAAAGCAAAGAAAACCAGCCTATAAACCACAATTCCAGAGAACCTAGACAACAATGAGGACCCTAAGAGAGACATACATGGATCTAATCTACATGGGAAGTAGTAAAAGACAAGATCTCCTGAATAAATTGGGAGCATAGGGACCATAGGAGAGAGTTGAAAGGGATGGGAGAGGTAGAGAGGGGAGCAGAGGAAAATGTAGAGCTCAATAAAATCAATAAAAAACAACAAACAAGTGGAGGCTGAGAAGAGACCAGCATCCCTGAGGTGAGATATTCTGGGAAGTGTCTCCTCAAGGTCAGCATACACAGAAGCGTTTGAGGTTGTGCTTTGCCCTGGTAGCTGATCTTGGCAGTGTACAAGTCACTCAGGTGGTATTGGTTTTGAAGACATTAAGGGACCATAGAGAGTAGCTGAAGTTTGGCATAGTTAGAGGCCAGGAGAAGTCATTAGTGAAGGTGCAGCCACAGTGGTGACTCAAGGCCCATAACTGAAGGGGTCATGTGTTGTCTTAGTTTTTCTGTTCAGCCTGGTCCCCGCAATCATTAAGCCCCAAATAATCACACAGAGGTCTACTTTAGTTATAATCTGATTGGCCCATTAGCTCAGGCTTCTAATTAACTCTTCTAACTTATATTAATCCATTATTTCTTGTCTATGTAAGCCACATGGCTCAGTACCTTTTTCAGCGAGGCTGTCACATCTTGTTTCTTCTGTGGCTGGGCCAGGACTGCAGAAGGAACTTCCTTCTTCCCAGAATTCTCCTGTTCTCATTGACCCACCTCTACTTCCTGGTTGTCCTGCCTATACTTCCTGCCTGGCTACTGACCAATCAGCGTTTATTTTAAATATAATTGACAGAATATAGACCATTGTCCCACATCAGTCATGCAAAGAAGTTAAGGCTTGGCATCATGAAGAGAGCCTGTGAGTGGCTATTGGTGAAAGTGCAGCCCGGTTGCAGCAGAGGAACCCAGCATAATGGAGATGCTAGTGCCATGGGATGACAGCCAAGAACTGCAAGAGCAGTAAATGGAGCCAGCCAGAGCATAGAAAATGAGCTGTGTGTGCCGCAGAGGGAAGAGCACAAGCTCCTTGGAGGAGTCCAGAAGATCATGAGTGAATCCCAGATAACTGGGAACTGGGTTATTTATACTCTTGGAGTTTGGCTTTGCTTGATTTAGATTGTAACTGTGTCCCAATTCTTCCCTCTTAAAGAAGACAGTTAATTTAATTTTAATTTTTACAGGAGCCTCCAGCTGAAAGACTGAACTTTTAAGAGAGATGTTGAATATTTAGAGTGATTGGATATTTTAAAGACACTGAAATTTAATGTGTTTGGATTTTTAAAGACTATGGAATTCTTAAGTTATTTATGCTTTTAAAATGAGAACTTGGGGATGAATAGGAAAGGAAGGGTGTGGCTTAATAGTAATGTGTTTGTGTGTTAAGTTGACAAGAGTTCAGTTGTGCTGGCTGGTCTTGTGTCAACTTGACACACGATCTGGAGTTATTTTATATTTTCCCTTTGCATATATGTTGTGGTTTTCAGGTTAGTGTTTTTATGGGACTCCTTAGAGTTCAAATGAATAGGTCTCAGCCTCTTTATCTGTTTCTTGGGCCTTTTTCCATCTGTCTGTTTCTGTTTATTTTGTCGTATACTGATGTGTTAGTTTCTGTTTTATATTATTATATATTATTATCTCATAGGAGCCTGTTTGTTTTCTTCTAATGAGAGACAGGAAGGGAGTGTATTTGGATGGCAGGGAAAGAACTGGTAGAAGTAGAGGGAGGGGAAACCATAACCAGAATATATTATGTAAGGGGAAAAAGTCTATTTTCATTAAATGGGAAAAAGAAAAAATATTTTCCCAGTCAGTGTGATTCAATAGGGTATCTCAGTTAAATGGTGCTGATAGATAAAACCCATTTCAAAAAGTACTCAACCCAAAAGCAGTCCTTAATTAGGTGCCCTGACCCAGCCTTGGGCCAGAACATGCCAGCGACTTGGATGAAATCACAAGCTTATCAAGGTTATAGGTGGTAAAAGGTTTGCGTGGGGAGCCACATGATTGCTAGAGAAAATGAAGGCTTACAAGAGGCTCTGAAGGCTGAGCCGGAGGAGCTGGAAGAGGCCCTGTGAGGTTTGATCCCCCTGAAGGTCTCAATGGGTTCAAAGAGGTGGATACAGGGCACGGTGGGCAGAAGTTGCTGGGAGACATTTCAGAGCTTGATGTGCTCAATGGTGGAATGAGATTCTTGAGTAAGTATTCTGTCCCATGTTCACACAAGCGTTCAGGAAGCTATGCTTTTTCTGTATTCTTTTCACTGTTTGGGATGCTGGGGTAGCCAGGCTACATGCTTCCACCTCAGAGAGTTGATTATCCCAATGAGGCACTCACACACTATCAAGGCTATGACTCATTTCCCAGAGATGATTTTTTCCTCCCCTTTTCTCAAAAATATAATTAATATATGCAGAGTTTAAGTGTTTATTTAAAGTAACTTAATATTGTTAAAATTACTATATTGGCATGAGAAGAATTTTCCTTGTTTTACTCATTATATCCAGTATCTGTTGGGGACTGCAGCCCCTCAGACCCTGAATTTTCTATGACCCCTTGCCCGCTGTAGTAAACAACTTGTTTTCCTATGCTTGCTTCTGCTCTGATCATGAGACCTTCATGAGTTCCTGATAACAAGGAAGTGGTTTCTGATGGGCTTGCAGCTGAAAAATTCTGAGAGCTAGGGCGTGGCCATTAGTCAAGGAGAGCACTAAGCTGCCCTGGAACACAATAGATTTGGCATTCTTGTTTCAAGAGTGACCCATGTCTCTGTGTGTTCTTTAATCTCCAGACCCTTGCCCAATAGTGGTTCCAGGAGGTGCAAGTGCCACAAGTATACATTGATTGAACATATAATATCTACAATTTATAATGAAGTTAGTGAACATATATAGGTTAGGTGTAAGCCATTGGTCTCAGAATGTATTAGCCCATTTAAAAATAGTTACAGCCCTGTCAGCAAGGTTACAATATTATCCCTAATTTATAGACGAGGAAACAGAGTCACAGTGACATCAAGAGACCTCAGACAGGGGCAGTGGTAGGTCTCAGACCTGGACCATTTGTTTTTGGATTGCCACTCCCAATAACCATAGCAACTACTTGTTTCCCGGGAAAAAAACAGACTTAGAACTAACTGACTATCCATTAGGGACAAGGCCTACAACACATAATAGTTTTAGGGACTGTCTTAGTCAGGGTGACTATTGTTGTAATGAAACACCATGACCAAAAGCAACTTGAGAAGGAAAGGGTGTATTTTGGTTATACCTCTAAATCACTGTTCATTATCCATTGAAGTTGGGGAAGGGATTCAAGCCAGAACCTGGAGGCAGGAGCTGATGCAGAGGCCATGGAGAGGTGCTGCTTACTGACTTGCTCCTTAGAGATTGCTCAGCCTGCTTTCTTATAGAGTTCAGAACCACCAGTCCAGGGGTAGCCCAGCCCATTGTGGATCAATCATTAATTAAGAAAATGTCTCACAGGCTGGCCTACAGTCCAATCTTACCGAGATATTTTCTCAAACGAGATTCCCTCCTCTCATATGACTCTAGCTCGTGTCAAGTTGGCATTAAAACTAACCAGCACAGGAGCCTATGAAAATATTTAACTTCTCTTCAATTTAGGAGAAAAATGAAATCAAGACATTTGCAATAAAATGAACAAGCTGGAAGTCATTATGTTAAGTGAAATAAACCATGCTATAAAGATAAACACCACATGTTATCTCTCATATATGGATCCCAGATTTTAATGTGTGGCTCTGGGTCTGAGTTTAAGTCATGAAGCTAGAAAGGGGACCATGAGAGGGGAAGAAAAACTTAAGTGAGGGTGTGTGTGATGGAATACATGTGACAGGAAAGCAGAAGGGGGAGGGTATAGGAAGAGAGGAAGAGAACCATGGGGGGAGGAGGGGATGAGTAACAAAGTAAACATGAAAATTCCATAAAGAAATTCACTACTTTGTACACTGACTGAAAATAAAAAACCTGGGATTGAAGGAAATATTTTGATTTCTTTGTTTTGGAAAAAAAACAAACCAGACAAACAAACAAAACAACAATCTCTTCTACGGTGAGAGAACCCTAGAGGCCAATTGGTTCCTAGCCATCTCTAACAGAAGGAATTTCAAAAAAGGTTTCTTGGAAAAGGTGTTATTGCAACCAAGCTTTGGGATAGCCGGTACTTGTTTATACCTTGCAGTGGTAGCAAAGGACGGGAAGGGATGGCAAGGACATTTCAGAGAAGACAAAATCACTGTTAACACCAACAAATGGGCGGGGGCGGGGGCTAATCTAATATGTGTGGGAGGGGGAGTGTTGCAGGGCAGGGATTTGCTGGCAGGATCAGACCTCTAGACAGCAGTAGGGAAAGCACCCTGAGTCGGGGCAGGAGTGCAAAATCCACTCAGTGCTACAGTTGTTTCATGGCTGGAAACAAAATAACTCTGTGGAGATCCACACAGAGGCTTGTGTGCAGACAGCAGCAGACATGCTTGTCAGGGAAATATCATTTGCCTAAGTGTGAAGGATGACTGCTCTTTTTCAAGGCAGAAATAAAACCCTTCTTAGAAATGGAAGTATGCAGGCAAGGAAGGCATTTTCCTTGGGAGAATTTGATCTTCTAGGTGGAAGAATATTCTAGAAGCAGAATTTGCAGGTATAAAAGGCTCTAGTGTATCTAACTGAAAGCTGTCCAGAGTTAACTACTCTAAGGATTAGAGAAGATGAATTTCTTTATAGAAAAATTTTTAAAAAGTTCTACTCAGTGGAGCACGAATTCTAATTGGTCTTAATAATAAAAACCCGGAGTCAGATATCAGGGCAAATGCTGAAAGATTAGAGAGACAAAGGAACAAGCCATAGCCAATTATAACCTCGCCAACTCCTCAGCCTGAAAGAGGCCCTGTTCCTGCCTCCACCCACCTTATACTCCTCTCTCCCTCCAGCTATATTGCTTCCTGTTTCCTCCTCCCTAGTGCTGGGATTAAAGGCGTGTGTCTCCCAAGAACTGGGATCAAAGGCATGAGATCCCAAGTGCTGGGATTAAAATGTGTGAGCCACTACTGCCTGGCCTCTATGGTTAACTAGTGGCTAGCTCCACACTCTGATCTCCAGGCAAGCTTTATTTGTTAGAGCACCAACAAAATACTACCACGACTCAGTTGTTTAGTTTAAAAAGCACACATTTGCTAAAATCCCAAATGCAGGGACATGTGATGTTAGAACTCAATGAACACTCACAGCAGTTTCGGAAGAAACATTTTCTTGGAGACAGTGCCACATCTTGTTAATGCAAATGTCTGAGAGACCTCTGTCCCAGCTCTGTCCTCTAAAACCCCACACTCTGAAGTACTGTCCTTGAAGTCTCTCTCAGTATGGTACTCAGACTGGAGCCCACTTGAACTCAACTCCCTTTTCTCGAGGGAGTGTTCTCTGTTCTCTCTTCCATGTGTGTGAGGTTGACAAGATGCTTCTAGAAAGTGCAGACCCTGACCCAGTTCAAGAAGTGTAGCCGGGGGCTAGGGAGATGGTGTTCAAGATCTGAGTTGAACTCTGGTGCCATAGCTTGCGCCTGTAATCTCAGCTTTGGGGAGGCAGAGGCAGGAGCACTCCGGGCTTGTTTGCCAGCCAGTCTAGCCAAATCTACAAGTTCCAGGTTTAGTGAGATACTCTGAAAGAGTAAGGAGAAGAGCAATTGAGAAAGACACCTTCTGTCAACCTCTATCATTCTCAGGCGTATATAAACATGTTCGGACACACTCATACACACACATAGAGTCAGGGGGTGGACTGGGTTGCTCTTTCTCAGGTTCTGTCATTCGTCTGAAATAAACCTCAGATAGTTTATATAAAAATAGTTTCCCCTAGATCTAGGTCCACCTCTCGATGAAGAGTATAGGCAATTGAAATTCTCCCACCTAGACTGACAATGCTCCCCCTAAAAGCCATCGAGTAGCTAACAAAAACCCCAATTCCAGGCATGAGAAATCCCCTTTCAAATTGTTGATCAGGGGAATCCAAGAAACTTCCCAAACGTTATAGGACATTGCTATTGCCCTTGGTTGTCTCCCAGAGGTTGAAGGTAAGTCCCTATTCCTGAAGATACATGGGTTCAGACACAAGACCCAGAGGATCTGACCTAGGTTCTTACCTGAGTGCCTCCTTCCTCTCTGAGGTTTAGTTTTCATGGTACTGGAAGTTGTCACAGAAGCTTCCAAAGGAAGGGAACAACCCATAATCCTACCAGATATGATGCCTATGATAGAACCACAATAACAACTAGCATGGCATGATAACCCTAGAGTTCCAATGGTGGCACTTATGTCTTGGCAGTAACCAACAGCTGTCTAAATTAGACTTAAGGCCCTGCTCAGTAAGAGGGAGATCATGTTGGGTACTGGAAACCGAGCCAACTACCTGGGGCTAGTGAAGTTGAGAATCCTGGAGGAAAACCCTCTACCATCACTTTACACAGCCAGCATAATTGCCCATGACATTATAAATATGTATCCCTATGAGCACAGACAAGTAGCTCCCACCTGCATCAAAGAAATGTCTCTTTGCAATAGTCAGAGACCATTACAGAAAACCACAACTGGTCAAGCTGCTTTGAACAAAAGATTGTGTGGTGCCCAACCACAACTGATACATCTACAATGTATCTCCTGCACCTAAGACTCAGAGAGCATTGAGGAAGAAAGGACAGAAGGATGGTTAAAAGAGCTATAGGTAATTAATGACTGCTAAGACCGAGAGCTGGTCTTCTCTAGACTACCCAAGCCTACATGATCATCCAAAACACATACACATATGAACAACAATAAATGGACTCAGCAGGTTGTATTTATATGTGTGTGTGTGTGTGTGTGTGTGTGTGTGTGTGTGTGTGTGTGTGTGTGTCAAGAAGAGGTCATGGAGTTGGGAGGGGTGAGGGGCATGGGAGGAGTTGGAGAGGGGAGAGTATAGGATGGAAGCAGTGTAAACACAACACCCATTTATGAAATTCTTAAAATTAATAAGTATTGGAAAATATTTTCCCTGATCCTACATATTCCAGGAGTGTCTCTATTTATAAATAAAGAACACGTCTCAAAAGAAGTAAGAAGGGGAAGTGGGCTGAAACTCCTCCAAACAGGAAGGAATTTATGATGTACAGTTTGGAACTATTTTGCACTATAAAGTTGTCTGTAGATTATAAAATTATTAAAACTGCTCCCCTAGAATCAGGTAGCTGAGAGGGTTGTTTAGAGCCAGAAATGTACCCTCTGGACTGTTTCTTAGTTAGCCTATCCTTGTAATATCCTTGTTGACAACATAGCTGTGGGCCTACTGTGTGTGGGTATTCCCATTAAGTACTTGAAAATAGCAATTTTATTTATTATAAGAACTTCAGAAAGTCATTATGATCACCCATGGGCTTGAACGTGCCCATGATTGTAAATCCAGCAAGTGGCCTAGGATTAAGAGCCAGATAGTTGCCTCTGCCCTTATTCAGGAGGCTCCTGTGGATCTGTTTGGCTAGGGACTCCTTTGCCCCACCAGGTCTGCCTGCCAGCAATTGGGTTCAGCTTTATGCATGATCACGATGGCAGAATGTGTATTCAAGAGTCCTGTGTCCCACAGGCTCCTGCGTCATATACCTGCCATGGTAATTGGGCTTCCGGTTCATTTCCTATGACAATGACATTGTCTCCTCCCCACTTTCAGGCATGGCATTGGAATTAGTCGCCCGTTCCTCTTCTCCAGCCCCACCCATACCTCTGCTCCTTCTTCATCGGATCATTCAGAACCAAGGCGCCTCACTGTTTCCCTTCCTCAGTTTTCAGGGACTTTGCTTTTGGGTTTTGTTTATTTACATACTTCTAGATTCTCCTGAGTTTGTCTACTGACCTGGGCTTTCCCTCCCATGTGGTTCAAGACTGAGTTCTAGGAGTGTGCTTGTTCCAGCTCCAGCCTTCTGCCTTCCAAGCAAGCCCTTTTTAGTTTCTCATCTTCTGTGTTAAAAATAACAAATGTAGGGGGCTGGAGAGATGGCTCAGCAGTGAAGAGCACTGGCTACTCTTCCAGAGGACCTGGGTTCAATTCCCAGCACTCACACGGCAGCTTCACAACTGTCTATAACTCCAGTTCCAGGGAATCTGGCATCCTCACACAGACGTACATGCAGGGAAAATACCAATGCACATAAAAATAAAGGAATCTTAAAAAAAATAACAGATGCGGACAGTAGACAGTATCTCTTTAAAAGGACAGTGGTCATATGCCAAATGCTACCCGTGGTTGTCTGCCTCTGCCCTCTCTTCTGTTATCCCCCAAAGGTTTTCCAAGACAAGAGGGTTGTCACATGCACCTTCCCCTCAGCACGAGGGCTCCCTAGAAACCCAGTCAGCGCCATTGGCTTGTGTACAGGTCTCAGGTTGCAAAATAATATCAGGTTCTGTGAGACAATGGGGATAGAGATTAGAAGTCTTGGAATTGGCTCAGTTCTGAGAACCTCCATTTAACCATTTGAGGCCAGCCCAACTTCCAGAACCTCAGGTCCCCCTCTCAGGGAACAGAGTTTCCTGAACTTTTAAGAACCTCTTGACTCACAAGGAGAGCCCGTTTTTGTAGGTCTGATTCACAAAGAAACTGGATCTTCATCAGGAAATTCT
This sequence comes from Ondatra zibethicus, assembly GCA_004026605.1. Lineage (NCBI taxonomy): Eukaryota > Metazoa > Chordata > Mammalia > Rodentia > Cricetidae > Ondatra > Ondatra zibethicus. The sequence goes on along the minus strand of PVIU01003774.1, from coordinate 105,662 downwards.
GCTCTTGGAAAATTTTTCGTGTTTTTAGCAGACTAAAAAATGACCATTTTTCCATGGCTCTTTGTCCCTCTGATTAAATGTTCCCTCTTCCTTGTATGTGTCCAAAAATTATGTCACTAGAATACTTCTTTTTCCTTTTTTTAAAAAAATATATTTTTAATTTTATGCATAGAAGTGTGTATCTGTTGTGTGGATATTCACGCATGTGTGGGTGACCACCGAAGTCATAAGAGTGTGTTGTATCCTGGGGATCTGGGCTTACTGATGTCTGCGGGCCACGTGATGTGGGTGGAGGGATGGAACTCTGGTCCTCTGCAAGAACACTTAGTACCTTTAACTGCAGAGTCATCTCTCCAGCTAACACCTCAAAGTCACTTTGCATTCATGGTTATCTACTCTTTATTGGAGTAGGCTCTCTCTCATTCTCTCTCTCTCTCTCTCTCTCTCTCTCTCTCTGTGTGTGTGTGTGTGTGTGTGGTCTGTCTGTCTCGTGTGTGTGTGTGTCTTTCCTAGCATTGTTCAATCTAATGCTGGTACCATATCATTGAATGAACCAGAGCTCTGAAAGCTAGACAAGGCTGGCAGGAATAAGACACAATTGGCATAAATGCCATTTATACTGGCTCACTGGTATTGCTCTAAGAATTATGGATTCTGAGAAACACAAGGTAAGAAGTACCTTTGAATATGTGATAGAGTGTGAAGAAATGCTTCGCAAGTGGCAGCAAGTGGTTCAGATTCTGGGGATTTCACTCTTAATTTCTGCAATTTATACCATTAAATTTAAAAACTTATTTCTTTTTATATGTATGTTTGCCTACGTGTGTATGCATACCACATACATGTCTGGTGCCTGGAAGGTCAGAAGAGAGTGCTAGATCTCCTGGAACTGTAATTAAATTTGTGAACCATGGTGTGGGTGCTGTGAACCCAGATACTCTGAAAGAAAAGTGCTCCTAATGTCTGAGCCATTTTTCCGGCCCCCCAATCTAAAACTTAAAAAAAAAATCGTTAAGCAAAAGATACGGTGATTTGAACTTGTCCTTATAAAAAGGAGCAAGTTTGGTTTTTTTTGTTTTGTTTTAAAAATTAGGTCTTGTGGTGGTTTGAAAGAAAATGACCCCCAAAGGAAGTGGCACTATTAGGAGACCTGGCCTTGCTGGTAGGTGTGGTTTTGGAGGAAGTGTGTCACTCGGGAGGGGGCTTTGAGAGGTCTCCTTTCTCAAGCTTTAGTAAGTCAGCTTCCGGTTGCCTGCCTGTGAAGATATAAGAACTCTCAGCTCTGGAACCATGTCTGCTTGCCTGCCATCATGCTCCCCGCCATGCTGATAATAGACTGAACCTTTGAAACTGTAAGCAAGTCCCCTCAAGTAAAAGTTTTCCTTATAAGAGTTGTCATGGTCATGGTATCTCTTCACAGCAGTAAAAAAAAAAAAAAAAAAAAAAAAAAAAAAAAAAAAAAAAAAAAAAAAAAAAAAAAAAAAAAAAAAAAAAAAAAAAAAAAAAAAAAAAAAAAAAAAAAAAAAAAAAAAAAAAAAAAAAAAAAACCTAACTTAGACATTTCTGGTAAAACATGCCCCTCATATTAGATTCTTTATTCGTATTAAAAAAAATTTTCCATCCAGGTGGCAGTGGCACATGCCTTTAATCTCAGCACTTGGGAGGCAGAGGCAGATGGATATCTGAGTTCAAGGCCAACCTGGTCTATGAAGCAAGTTCCAGGAGAGCCTGGGCTACACAGAGAAACCCCGTCTCAAAAAACAAAAAGCAAACAAAATGAAACAAAAAATATTTTTCCCTAATATTTGTTTGTTTAGGGGTTTAATAGACAATGGACAAACAATAAATGTCTGTCTCTGCATTCAGTTGGAGCCTGTGTTACTAATATATTTGATTGTAAAATTTGCAAAAGGGTGATGAGATGGCTTCACCTGCATGCAGTGTCCTCCAGAGGGACAACCTGGACTGAAAACTCTCAAAGGGGACTTGATTTTAGGTAATTTTGAAGACTCAGAAGCCCAAAATGAAATGTATCTAGAGAGCGTGCCCTCAAGTCAGGCTACAGACAACTGTCACAAGAGCATGAGTGACTCTGAACTTAAAATTTTTAGAAAAGAAAATCACAGAACACTCAATGATCAGCAGAAGCCAATGGGGAGCCCCCCTCAAAGATGCTGGGCATTAGAATTACCAGATAAAATTGTAAAATGTTGGCAGAAACGATGGCAAACGAAGAGGGTTTAAAATGATCACTTATGGAAAAGAACCAAATGCTCTCATTTTAAAATTGAAAAACTATGAAACCAAATGAAACAGCTTAAAGCAGTGTTGTCCTGACTGGTGAGAAAGTGAAAAGGATGAAACTGGAAACAGACCCTGGTGTTCAGCAAGGAGACAGCAGCCATCTCTGGAGTTTAGCATCATACCTAAGGTAAACTCGGACCTGGAGGAAGTTCATAGCAATGAGGAGGGAGCAATGAGGCTCCAGCTGGCCTCTGAAGGGGCACCATGTGTGACAGGTTTAGGTGCACATCTGGTCTTCTCTGCTTGGTGCTCACGGGAAGCCACGGTGAAAATTGCCAAGTTGACCATCCCGGAAGAAGTCTTGACTGCTGGGGACAGAGCTCTGCAGAGGCTGCCAGATGGACCGTTGGCTCTGAATTGTTATGGGCTCCGGTCACTGTCCTCTGGATACTCGATCTCCTGTGGAAGAGTCCACTGCTTACATTCACCTTGAGAGTTAGGATCTCAACCCAGAAAGTTGGAGGGACACAAACATTGGAACCACAGCAGCATTATTTACATGCAAGGAAATTCCTTCATGGACATTTGATGCATTTAGAATTGTGTATCATTTTGAAACACCCTAAAATAAAGATAAGGACCATTTCCCACACTCTGAGAAAGCCTTTTCTTTCTTTGTTTTCTTTTTTGCGGCTTGGGATTTATTGGGCTTTTAATCCTGACAAACTTTCAGCTGTTATTTCTTTGACTATTTGTCCTTCCCTCTCAAACTTCATTCTAGAAATACAAACCTCCACACCTCACCCTTTCTTTTCCTCACCTCTTCATCTTTTTGGCTACATTCTGAGTACTTTTTATTTATTTTTTTAATATATTGGTCTTCTACATTCACCAGCTCTCCACAGAAAGTAACTGGATATTCAAAGGACAAGGTATAAAGGGAAGCTTTTCTTTAAATAAAAAAAATTACTTCCATTTTAAATTTTGCCTTTTCCACATGGAACCTTTCTAACATGACTTGGGAAGCTATACAGAACAGGCAGTTACTTTACATTTTTTTGTTTGAAAGGAAGGAAATGCGTAGGTGTCTCATTACTATTTATTATATTGCAGTATAAGATTTAAAACCACAAAAGTTATCATTTTTATGCTTTTAACAACAAAACTTCAGAAGGATGAAAATATTTCCAAAAATTAACTTACAAAGTAATTTTCCCATATCATACATCTTTAATCCCAGCACTTAGGAGGCTGAAGCAGGAGGATTGCTACAAGTTGAAGGCCACATAACAAGTAGTAGCATGTTAGCCAGGGATAGATAACAAGACCCGGTCTCAAAAAATGTGAAAATTTCTAAGAAAGAGTGTGGTTAGAGAGATGGCTCAGAAGTTCAGAGCAGGGGCTGCTCTTCTAGAGGACCCAGGTTCAGTTCCCAGCACCCACATGGTATCTAACAACCATCTGCAGCTCCAGCTCCAGGAGACCCAATGCCCTTTTTCTGGCCTCTGAGGACACCAGACACATTCATAGTGTGTACACATACATGTAAACAAAATACTTTGTGAGTATAGCAAAAGCCACTGACATAAATCCTTAATAAAATAAAAAATGGTATTAAAATAAACCAAATTGGTCCAAATCTTTGAAATAAATATTGATTTTTTTTAAAGAAATCTATTTCATCATATTACTATATGCTAAAGGAGAGATATATGTGCTGACCCTAATTTAAATGTGCTTATAAGATGGTATAATATTTATCTTATCCTTTATATATTTATTTATTTGATTTTTTGAGACAGGGTTTCTCTGTGGCTTGGAACTAGCCTGGAACTAGCTCTGTAGACCAGGCTGGTCTCGAACTCACAGAGATCCGCCTGCCTCTGCCTCCCTAGTGCTGGGATTAAAGACGTGCACCACCACTGCCCAGCTTATCTTATCCTTTAAACGTAGCCTGCTCTCCAGTATACATAAACTATTGACATTTTATTTATTTATTTATTTATTTATTTATTTATTTATTTATTTTATTTCAGTCAGGGTCTCATGTAGCCAAGGCTGACCACAAACTGACTGTATACCTGAAGGTGACCTTAAACTTCGGGTTCTTTCGTCACTACCTCTTGAGCACTATAATTATAGGCATGTATCTATAATTTTATGTGTTGGGGAGGCTGCAGCCAGGGCTTTCTCGTGTTAGGCAAGCACTCTAACAACTGAGCTACATCCCTAGCCCCACATTATATATAATATCAGTGAAACAATATAGCAATATAATCTCTAGTATAGAGGAGATACAGGCACAAAGTTTCCTATTGATGGAAGATAAGAGCCACGAAAGGTTTGAGACCATTTTGTTAATGTCTTATCAACTGAGAGGAAAAATCTTGGGGAGATTGATATCAGCAGGGGTTAGTGACACACCAAATTTTATCTCATAAACCCTGAAAAAATTTATGTATATAACAAAGATAAATTGGAATGTCTCTGTTAGAAGTGTTATATGCATAATTTATTAATTTGTCACTCAATTTAATTTATCCTGTGCTGACAACTTAGTAAGTTTCCAGTTCATGTTTTCCACAGAGGAGGGTCACACCTCACATACCATGTACTAAATAAATCCTTTGAGAATAATGACGTTATAGTTTTCTTCAGCCATGTCGCTGACTGCTAGCCAGGCCCTGGCACCCTTTCCCAATTCAGCTTCAATCATAGACGTCGTTGTCTGGACCAACGTCTGGTTTCTTTCACCGGCTTGCCCTGGAAAAAGACAGTGGTGTCCCTGTAGTCTGTGGTCTGTCTCCTCAAATGTTTGCCTGACCTCGTTATCCAGAACAGTCTCCAAGTGTAGCCCCGCCTCCAGCACTGAGTCTGCAAAAGGGTAGGGTGCTCCCTTTAAATTGACAAAGCAAAATAGAACCATCTGTCTAGCCAGGCTTGAAAAATACCAGGGCCTGGTTGCTCTGGCTTGAAAGAAAATTTATAAGCCGGGCTCTGGCCACAACCCTGAAACACTGCTGGGGAAACTTTTATACAATATTCAAAAGCTGGCTTTTCTGCTTACTGGGTGCTCTTCAGGAGGAGCTTGGTCCTGTATGAGCGGCACAGGCTTAGGGCCAACCTCTCAGCCCGTACTCAAGTATTCTTTTTGTCATGATGCTGTTGCAGGAAGTACGTCCAGAGAACTCTCATTAAAATTCTCTATCTGTGGACTGGAGAGATGGCTTAGTAGCGAAGAGCACTGGCTGCTCTTCCAGAAAACCTGAGTTTGATCCCCAGAACCCTCACATCAATTCACAATTGCCTGTCATTTCAGTCCCGGGGACTCCAAGGGCAGCAGGCTCTCCCACGGCTCATAAACATGCACGCAGACAAAATTCTCGTACATAAAAAATAATTAAAATTAAGATAAAATAGATCTTAATTTTTTTAAAAAAATCTATGTCTGTTTCCTGTCCCTGGGAAGCCTCTCATGGCTCTGATCTTTGCTGTGCTAGTCTTGCAGATGGAGACATTGGGAAGGAGCTGTTGCCTAACAAACATGAGAGAGCGTCATGGAAAACAGTACCATGCTTGGGAAATAGTGGGCATTCAACAGATGCTTTATCTGATTGGGAAGCCAGAGGTATCAGATCTGAAATGGATTCTCCTTCTCGGGCCATAAGCAACACAGCTTATGATGTGTGAACAGCCTATTAATGAGTAAACAGTTACATAGCCTTCCTTATAGAAAGAAGCCTGGATTTTATTCACAGAGTGTTTGAGCATTGGACTCCCTGAAGGCCGAATCTGAGATAAGACTAATGTGTGTATGTTTATGTGTGAGCTGGCCCAGGGAAAGTGGGTCAGAGGAGGATGGATTATCACGGTGACCACTGTGACCTGGACCCTCTCCCCCTCATCTCCAGGACCTTCCAGGAAATGTACAGAGGGCCTTGATGGTTGGGATGCAGAAGCATTTTCTCTCTGCTTTCCGTCCTGCCCAGGGCAGATTTTTCTTTCTGAACCAACCATGTCCACCTGCTGAGTCAGCACCCACTGGTACATGTTGCTTCATGCATGTCCACTGGCTGAGTCAGCACCCACTGGTACATGTTGCTTCATGTCCACTGGCTGAGTCAGCTCCAGTCAGCACCCACTGGTACATGTCGCTTCATGCATGTCCACCGGCTGAGTCATCACCCACTGTTACATGTTGCTTCATGTCCACCGGCTGAGTCATCACCCACTGTTACATGTTGCTTCATGTCCACTGGCTGAGTCAGCACCCACTGGTACATGCTGCTTCAGGAAAGTAGGGGAGAGAAAGCAAGCAGCTGCTTGAAAAGCAAGAAAAGGTCGGCCAGGACCAGCTAAAAGTTGGCAGTGCAGAGCTGAATGCAAACTGAACAGGTGGGGCTCTTTGTCTATAAATGATTAAGAATTTCAAGGCAGCATCAGCCCTTCTTAAATGAGCAGTCACATGCTCCAAAAAGCCAACCCTCACTCCGGCCCTGGTTGAAATTCAAAGGAAGACCAACGACCGTAAATGTCATACACTGGCGGAGGTGTGCCCAGCATGGAGGTTGAACTGAAATGGGTATGAACTCATCAGTGCAGTCTCATTCCCTTCCTATAGTGATTGGCTGGAGGTAGTCATGCTTTGGTCAGTAAGATGTAACTGGGAAGCCTACTCAAGGATACTATGTGCAGAGAGGCAGGCCATATAAGGATTTTTTTTTTTTTTTGCTTCTTTCTCTCTGTGCTGCTATAAATGCTGTCCTGTGAGGACATAATGGTGGGGACTATAGGTAGCCATGAGTTGTCACTGAGAACAGAGCTGTGGAAAAGGATGAGGCTGGGGACCTTGAAGAATTCTAAGTACCTCGTCCACCCCAAGAGCACTCTTTTGTATTAATGAAGACCAATAAGCAGCATAAGGGCAAAGTCACCAGCAACTGGAAGCATTTCTAACTTATACGAACCTCCTCTCACGGGTGCATCCCCATGCTCCTTGAGTCACGTGTCTGTCTGTAGACTGACTTTGATTAGGGCAGGGCAGACATGAGTTAAAGAAGCAAATTGTCAGTGTCACTGAGCAAATGAGAGCCACGCTAGATTCACCTGCACTCTCCGTATAACCTGTGTCCTTTGCCTCTAGACCCTTTCCAGTGTTCTTCACGGAGAGGAGCGGTTGAAGCGGGAATGACCACTGATTCCCTCTGCCCACCAAGAGGTGACTTAAGTTGCAATTGGATTTTATTGTGTATGTATTGAATTATTGAAGTTCTGTAAGGGATACTGGTCCATTTGCCTGCCGCAAATTCCCTCTGTCTGGCAGAGGACTCTGCCTGACTTTAAGGAATTGTTTGGCTTCCTGTGTGTAGCCTTGGTGAAACCAATTCAGAGCCAAAGAACCTGGATCTCCTTTGGCAAAGGTTTGGGCACCAATCCAGAGGCCAATTGCATTCTTTCTTCAGGAAGCATTAATCCCAATGGCAGAGCTCTGAATGGACCATCCACTCTTGTTGTGTGGATTCTGCTTTGTCCTGGGTTCCTGAAGTCAAGCTCAAGAGTCTATGATCTATCTCAATTCTCATTACATGCAGACACACATGCACATACACACAGACACACATGCACATACACACACTCACACAAATACAAGCATGTACACATGCACACACTCAGATACACAAGCATGCAAAGCATGGACTCACACATACAAGCACACACACACACACACACACACACACACACACACACACACACACACACAGTCTCTCTTTCTCTCTCTTTCTTTCATACCTATGCCACCAAAGAATCAAAGGGCAAACTTCAAATCTGAAATTTAAAGGAAGTAGAAAAGGTTGATTTATTAACCAACCCTTTTCCTTTCTTGTCTACTCTCATGTTAGTGGAGAGCACGGCAGGACACTGATTGCAAAACTGGCCCCAGTTGCCCTGACTTCCCTTTGCAATGTGACTTTTAGTCCCTAGTCACGTAAAAATGGAATCTATTGTCTACCCCCTTGAATATGGGTGAGGCTTGGGATATGCTGTGTATGACCAAATATACACATAACACACGTATACATATATGTATATATAGTTTTAAATTATATATATTATTTTAAACTATATATATATATATACACATGTAAATATATATAGTTTCAAGCTGTTTCAAGGCTGTCTCTCCGCGCCCTGTGACTGCTCTCTGAACAAACACATGCTAGCCTGCTGCAGAAAGAGACATGGAACATAACTGAGTCATTCTAGCCATCTCAGCTAGGCTCTAAAGCTGTGAGTAAGTCTAACCCTAGACCAGAAAAGCAGCCTGTAAATGAACTCCTGCTGACTGAGAATGCATGTGGCACCCTAGCCACAGGGAATAGAACCCTACCGTTGACTGATAAGCTCTCAAGCAAGGATTAGTCCCTATTGTAACCTTGTTGAGTTTGGGATAGTTTGCTGTGCAGTAACTGCACTAATGCTCAGTTAGTTATCTTGTTAGCTGTATATAAAACAAGAATGTTTGTTTGGTTGTTTGTTTGGGCAGTAGCTGAGCCATCAACTAAAGCTTAAAGAGGTCATTGGAGACTTTAAGCCAGAACTGTTCCTGTTAGGGCTACCATATTGCCTGCCCGGGCTTTGATAACATTTAACATTTATTTATGTCTGCCAGAGCAAGCCTGGTCGTTCTATTTAAGACCAGAATAATCTTACATTTATGAGTCAAACCAAAACACATCCCCCACCCAACACACTTGGAAATTTTGATTCAGTTCTAAGATTACTTAGGACACTGTATGAATAACCATGTATAAAAAGGGGGCCTGTCAGAGACAGCATGGTTCAATGAAGCCATTCATGTCATCACAGACAAGGACAAAGTTTGAGTGTGTTTGAATTTTTTTTCCCCTAGTTTTAAAATAAACTTCTTCAAACTTTGGAAGACGTCGCACTTAAACCTCAAATATTAGACCAGTAGTTTCTATGGTGCATTCAATAGGTAGCCATCACTTTTATTGCACAAACATTTCTAATAAAATATAATTTTGAAATGTTATTAATAACTTGACTTGTGGTTTGGGAGGATCTTGAAAATATTTGTAGTGATTTGTTTGAATCATATATTGTCCCAAACAGAAAGAAATCCACTTGTGAAACAGGTTTTTCCAACACACACACATCTGCCAGTGCCTCCGGTTATAACCAAACAGACACACTGTTTTTGATAAGTCTGGTTACTCCTACTGATATCTTGACAAAACAACTTTTCTGAAACTTAAGGAAAAATAAATAACAAATTAAGTTGTTGAAGGTTAACATGTAGCACTGTCGATCTATTGTTAGCAAAGCCCTTCACCCAGGGTGAGAGAGGATATAAGTTACTCACCTGTCTCTAAGATAAGAAACTTCTAGCAAACTCAACATTTTTGTATTTCCCCATCTCTACCCATAGTATTTCAAAAGTTCCAGACAGATGCTAATCTAGCTATGGTTATCAGAAAATGTTTTATCTTTGAAAAAAGAAGGAACAGATCAAATAGTAAGAAAATCTTCGCAGAATCAGATTCCCCGTACAGGGCTTAGGAAGACGTGGAGATGCAAAGTTGCATCAACAATGATGCTACAAGGAAGCAGGGGTACATTTTATTCTTCTGACCTTGTCCTGCAGTTCGGTGCTTCTCTAGTAGAAAACCTAAACAAATTCTGCTTGGGACCAATTGGAGTCAGTTGCTCCGTGTTTGTCTTTAGTCCATATTGAACAATCATCTAGCAAACCCTGGGACTTTGAGAAACTCTAGTGTCTTTGGCCTCACAGTAAGACGCAGGTGCAGACTACAGTCCCTAAGGGAGATGCCGACAGTCAAGCCTGTTCCAAAGCAAATACAGCTCACCTGCTTGCAGAACTCAGATTTCCAACAGCAAACGCCATGTCTGCCTAACTTCCTGCAACAGATGTTGGCTCATTATTTATCCTTTAGGTTAGAAACCTGTGGACGCCAAAAGCCATGGCCACTTGCTCAATGTGTCCTGTCTTGTCTGTCTGATCATATTCCATCTCCGCACCTGTGTCTGAGGTTTACTGCTGAGGTCTGAAGGGGAAGAACAAAGAAAACAACTTCCCAGTTCTTGAAAGGGATGCCATTTCATGCAATACTTTCTTAGACAGCTGTAGTGATATTTTGTTTATGTTTTAACAAATGAAGCCTGCCTGAAGATTAGAGTGCAGAGTTAAGCCACTAGATGCCAGGGACTGGAGGCACACACCTTTAATCCAGGACTCAGAAGACAGAGGCAGAGGGATCTCTGTTAGTTCAAGGTCACCATGGGCTACACAAGATTGAATCTGTCTAAAAGAGAAACAGAGCTCACACAAAGGTGATCCCAGCACTTGGGATCCCACGCCTTTAATCCCAGCACTAGGGAGGTAGAGACAGGAGTGATATGGTTGGGCAGAGAGAGGAATATAAGGTGGGAGGAGACAGGAGCTCAGAGCAGTCTGAGGTTTGGTGGAGACAGATGCATTCTGAGGACAGGATCACCCCTTTGGTCTTAGCATTGGCAGAGGTAAAAGAACTCTCTAGTGGCTGGCCTCTCTGCTTCTCTGAGCTTTAGCATTAACCCCTATAGTAAAATAATAAAAACTTAGTTTTTATTATTAAGACCAACTAGAGTGCATGCTGCAGACAACAGTTCTCAACCTGTGGGCCACGACCCTTTGGGGGTTGAATGACCCTTTCCAAGGGGTTGCAGATCAGATATCCTGTATATCAGATATTTATATTACAATTTGTAGTAGTAGCAAAATTACGGTTACAAAGTAGCAACAAGATAATTTTATGATTGGGGTCTTGTATTAAAAGGCAGCATTAGGAAGGGAGAACCATTGCTTTAAGAGGTTAAAGCTTATCTCTTTGTGCTTTTGTGTGTCCGAACACTATGCTTTTGCAAAGATAGAAAATGGGTAATGTGGGGAGCATTTGTTTGTTTGTTTGTTTTTCGAGACAGGGTCTCTCTGTGTAACAACAGCTCTGGCTGTCCTGGAACTCGCTTTGTAGACCAGGCTGCCTTCGGACTCACTGCAATCTCCCTGCCTCTGCCTCTGCCTTCTAAGTGCTGGGATTAAAGGTGTGCGCCACCACTACCAGGTTATGGAAAGCATTTTGGTAGCACCTTCTGTTGGTGGAGGCTGCTGGTTTATTTTCCTGCTGCCCAGACTCCCAATATAATCACACATAAATCTGGATTAATTGCAATACTGCTTGGCCATTAGCTCCAGCTTTTTATTGGATAGTTCTTATATCTTAAATTAACCCATTTCTATTATTTTATACTTTACCACAAGGCTTGTGGTTTACCAGCTCTGGTGCGTGTGTGTCTGGCAGGGCTACATGGCTTCTCCCTGACTCTGCCTTCTTCTTCCCAGCATTCAGTTTAGTTTTCCTGCCTAGCTCTATTCTGCTCTATCACAGGCCAAAGCAGCTTCTTTATTCATTAACCAATAAAAGCAACACATATACAGAAGTACTTCCCATATCATCTCCTCTTTTCTGTATAAATAAAAAGGAAGGTTTTAACTTTAACATAGCAAGATTACATATAACAATGAAATTTCCAAGAAGCAGGAAATTTCAAAGACAGTTTCAACTATATTGGCAGTTTGTCAGTCACTTTCTTCTGTGTCCTGCAGAATGTCTGGCAGACCCTTTCATGAAGCAGGAACCCTGATTTGTATCCTGCAGAATGTCTTCCTGCTTCATGGGAAAGACTGCCAGATACTATGGGCCAATGGGCTGAAGATGGGTGCCCGCAATGTTACAGAGGAACTTTGGATGACTGTCCAGGCAGCAAGATGTCTCTGTCAATTCTAGAGTTTTGAAAGTTGCTTACAATGGACTTCCTGTTTTTGTAGATAATATTATATCATTCTAGAGTCTTTGATAGAGATGAAAAATAGGTAGTTATAGTTTTCCTTAGTTATAAGAGATTAAGTAGATATAAATGTTGTAACTGTAATTCTTGCTTGATACCTGCCTTGTTATAGGTAATTTTCCTTTTAAACAGGAAAGGGAAAATGGTGTGGGAAGCCCTTCTGTCTATGTGCTGCTTTTATTGGATAATGAATAAAGCTGTTTCGGCCAGTGGCTTGGCAGAATAGAGCTAGGCGGGAAAACTAAACTGAATGCTGGGAGAAAAAAGGCAGAGTCAGTGAGATGCCATGTAGCCCCGCCAGAGACAGACATGGGAGATGGAACTTTACCCAGTAAGCCACAGCCACGTGGCGATACACAGATTAATGGAGATGGGTTAGTTTAGGATATAAGAGTCAGCCAGAAATATGCTTAAGCTATTGGCCAAACAGTATTGCAAATAATACGGTTTCTGTGTGGCATTTCGGGTCTGGATGGCTGGGAAATGAATGAGCAGCTTCCCCCAACCACCTTCTCTTAGAAGCATCCAGCACTTAGGGGTATTGTTCTAATTTAGTGAATTCATATACAAACCTTTTTTCTTTGGTTTGGTCTTTGTACATGCTGGGCTGGAAGGCAAGTGTCCCCAGTGAGGAGATCCCAGGTGGTAGTAAAAGCCAGGGGACAACAGAAACCTTCGAATTAAAAAGTGTGCTATGACATTAGAACTTCCTAGCAATACTAAATGGAAAGCTTAACTGCAAAGTGTTTAAAACTTGATAGATGACAGCAGCAGGGTCCTGCACTGTCGGAGGCTGAGTGGTTAAGGAGTTAGTCAAAGCACAGCTTCTAGAATGCAGCCAAAAAGGAATGAAAAAACAAAACAAAAACAAATCCCACAGTATTAGAGGTGAAGTATACATCGTAAAAGCTGTGGGAAGGGCACCGGTCAGTGGTGGTGCACACCTTTAGTCCCAGCACTCAGGAGGTACAGGAAGGTGGATCTCTGTGAGTTCGAAGCCAGCCTGGCCTACAAAGCGAGTTCCAGAACAGCCAGAGCTGTTACACAGAAAAACCCTGTCTCTCAGAACAAAACCAAAACAAAACAGCAAGAAGAACGCTATTACTAGCAGCAATGGAGACTAAATACCAGTGCGCTAAAAAGAAGGTAATTTTGGATCTATACCCAGTCAAATGATCATGGAACTGTAAGAATGAAAGACACTTTCAGTCATACGAATTCATAGAACAAAGCTGGGCAGGGGAAGCGCACGCCTTTAGTCCCAGCACTGGGGAGACAGAGGCAGGCCAATATGAGCTCAGGACCAGAGAAACCCTGTCTCAAAAAACAAAACAAAACAAAACAAAACCAAAAAGAAAAAGAAAAAAAACCCAAAACATAGACCAGTTGTCATCCAGAAATTCTCTCTGAAAGAACTGCTACAAATTATGTTCAGGAGGAAAAGAAATGAATTTAAAGGAAAATGAATTTAAAGCAAAAGTCACAGTGAGAAAAATCAGTCATTAGGGAAATAGCGGTGAGGCAGGTAAAGGTGCTGCTTCTGAGCCTGATGACCTGAGTTCCACACCCAGGGTCCACAAGAATCGACTCTTGCAAGTTGCCCTCAGAGCCCCACACGGGCGCCATGGCATGCGTGTGTACTCCTGCTCTCATTTTCTGTTTCTCTAGCTGTCACAGAAGGATAAAATGCAACTTTTAAAAAATTAAAAAGAATATAGCAATAAATATAAATGAATAATGCGTGTCAACAATTATGAGCTTAAAAATGAACTGGAAACAACATTTCAGAAAGTGTTAGCAGGAGGCTGGGGGAAAAGTGTCCTGTGCAGAGGTCTTTACCACTTGAATAGATATTTTAGATATTAGTGAAAGTCAACATTTAATTCTGTTTTAAATGTTCAAAGGAAACGTTTGCATATACACACATATAAAACAAGGGAAGAAAATAAATGTAGAAGTTAATAATATAAAAAAATGCAACAAAAGTCAGAACAAGGAGAAAAAGAGCCAGGAAATAGCAAAGCTACAGCCATGGAAACAAGTTGGAACCAGCCACAGGCTGGAAGGAAGTGAACTGCAATTCTGGGATGCCCTGTGAGTCTCCAGTCATCCTTTGAAGGAAGCACCTCTGGGGGATTTTACAGCAGCATCCCCAGCCTGAGTCAACTTCTCCTCACCCCCTAGGGTTTGCACAGCTTGACTCCTTCCTCTTGGGTATCCATTTCTACGAAGTATTTAGTTTTCTTTCAAGACTTCCAGCTCACTACTAAAAAGAAATCAAAAATCTAAAGGCCATTGGCTGCCTTGTGAAGCTCTCTTACCCCACTGCCTTCAACATCCTGATTTTGTGAGCCATCAGATCTTTACCAGAAAAAAAAAAAATCAGAAAAATACGGATAATATCAGTGCAACAATTTGCCTCTTTGGATGTGGTTCCTACTGGATCCATGCATAAAGAAATATTCTGAACTCTGGCTTCCCAAGTCGCTTTACACATGTGAACCTCAGATTAGCATCTGTAGAATGGTATGATTCCATTTAGAATGCCATTAACTTAGCATCCTGGGCAGACACTGCCTATCATCATTAGGCCTACTGGGGATTCTCACAGAACCATCCATCAGTTTGCAAAGCCTATTAGCTAGCTGTTGCTGTGCAACGAATCACGCAAATTTTGGAACTTAAGAACTTTTTTTGTCACAAGTTCTGTAACTCAGCAATCCAGGCAAGACTTTGCTGATAGCCTCAGCACACAAAGCACATCCACGAAGCAAAGCAATGGCTCCCACAGCTAATATCTACTGAGTTCTTTCTGTATCCCGGGTGCACCAGACACATTCTTTATATTATTTTTGTTTTAATCACTACAAAATTAACTGATCGACGTTCCAACAGATAAAATGCTATATATCCCACACACAGGTACTAAACGGCTGAGCTAGAAGTCTAGCCGAGGTCCATGTGACTCAGAAGCTCTCCTGGAAACTACTGTCAATCATTTTTAGCAGTTTAGATTAAAGATTAAATGAAGGAGAGGGCAACACCACTCTGACAGTAACAGGCAAAGCCTAGTATGATGCAGGAAGGTCTTTTGTATTTGTGGGTTGCTTTTATTGATTGAATAAAGAGACTGCCTTGGCCTTTTGATAGGGCAGCCCTTAGGTGGGTGGAGGAGACAGAATGGAATTCTGGGATAGGGAGAGTCACTCGCCATGAAGCCTGCCAGGTCAGACACGCTGAATCTTTCCCGGTAAGCCACGACTCGTGGTGACACACAGATTATTAAAAATGGGTTAAACAAATATGTGAGAGTTAGCCAATAAGAGGCTAGAGCTAATGGCCCAGGCAGTATTTAAATGAATACAGTTTCTGTGTAATTATTTCGGGCACCGGGAGTCAGGCAGGATGGAACAAGGAGCCCTGGGCCAGGAGCTCTTCCTTACTATACTAGTAGAAAATTGTGGCTCCACACCCTCGTGTGTGTGAGCAGACAACTGTAGCTCTGCACACTCATGTGTGTGAGCAAAAAACCGTGGCTTTGTACACTCATGTGTATGTGAACAGAAAACTGTGGCTCCGCACACTCGTGTGTATGTGAGCAGAAAACTGTGGCTCTGCACACTCGTGTGTGTGAGCAGACAACTGTGGTTCCACACACTCATGTGTGTGAGCAGACAACTGTGACTCCGTACACTCGTGTGTGAATGCATTTGTTTCTCTTACTGCTTTTCCCACTTTGTTCTCAAATCTTTTTCTTGTGTTTTTCTTTATTTCCAGGTGAGACTTCCTCCCATTTAGGTTGGTGATATTTCTTTTTAAAAGAGTGAAAAGACAACCTACAAAGTGAGAGAAAAATATTTGTCCATCATAATATCCACATATATAAAGAGCTTGTACACTCAACAAAGCCAACTCAACTTAAAAGATGTTAGATGGATATTTCTCCAAAAGACATATACATGTATAAGAAGTTCTTCAATTAGGAAGTAGGTAATTGTAATCAAGATCCCAATGAGACACCACTGTCCCTAATCAAGATAGCTATAACTTAAAAGGTAGACAGTAAAAGTGTTGGTGTCACTTCCTGGGGGAGACAAACAGTATCTGCCCACTTCCCTAAGGCACCAATAACAGACCAAAGTATATGCCATCAATGTTCACTTTGAGGTACCAGTGAATTTATTGGGCTTTCTTAAAGAGCATAGGTGAGGGAGGGGTTACTTACAGGAGTATGGGGGTCCTCCCTACAAAAGTTGCACTAAAAAGCTTTACCAGGCAGGGTTGATAGCTTTCTGTATATCTACATAGAGAGCATGCCCTCTCTCCTAGCCTTCCCCACCCGTGTATTCTAGCCCTTCCCCAAGGACCCAGAGGCCACAAGCAATTAGGGCAAAACTGCAAACAGCTCTTTAGGAGAGATAGCTGGATACTCAGGGGAGGGTCCCATGAGCCTCTCATCCCCTCTTTGTATGAGAGAAGTTCAAAAGTCAACAAGCCCAGCAGAAATGATCTTTGCCAGGCAGGTCCAAATGAATCTTGAAGGTATGGCAGTTTGGCTCGGAGAATAATTCTATATAACAGAGGGTGGATAGACAGAGAAACTGGAAATCTTGTAACGGCTGATGGGAAGGTGAAAGGGTGCTACCGTGTTGAGTCTATTCCTCACAAAGCTAGTCATCTGACTCGACAATTTACCTCTAGGAACTTATTCAAACTCAAAACAAGGACTCAGGGTACGGCAGGGTTTATCGCGGCAATATTCAAGTCAAAGGTGCAAACAACCCAATGTCTATCCGCAGGTGGCCAGACAGACACAATGTGGTTATCCGCACAGCAAGAGGTCTCTCAGCCATGAAGGAAGACAAACTCACGGTGCTACAACATCAATGAGCCTTGAAAACGCAGGAAATAAAGTAGACACACAATGAAAATCTGTGTCAATTTCTCTTGTGTAATATATGAAATATTTAGACTAGGAAAATTAGTGATGGCAGAAGTTAGGATTGTCTAAGCGAAAATGGAGAACTATTGCTTAAGGATCAGTATTTCTGTTCGGGTTAATTAAACTTTTAGAAGACATGTCTTGGCTTTAACGATTTTGGTGTGGGAGTTTGAATGTAATTGGCCCTCATAAACTTGTAGGGAGTGGCACTATTAGGAGGTGTGGCCTTGTTAGAATCGGTATGGAGGAAGGGTGTCACTGTGGGGGTAGGGTTTGAGGTCTCCTATGCTCAAGCTATGCCCAGAGTCCCAGTTCACTTCTTGTTGTCTGTAGATCAAGATGTAGGACTCTCAGCTCCTTCTCCAGCGCCATGTCTGCCTGCGTGCCACCATGTCCCGCCGTGAGGATACTAGACTAAGCCTTTGAAACTGTGAGCCACCTCAATTAAATGTTTTCCTTTATGGGAGTTGCCGTGGTCATGGTGTCTCTTCACAGCAATAGAAACCCTAAGACATTTGGATATTAAATTGATTCACCAAACTGTACACTTAAAAAATGGTTTGACACTAGGGAAATGACTCCACAGGCAAAAAAGTCTTGCCGTGCAAGCAACAAGGACCCGAGTGTGAATAGCCAGGACCATTGTAAAAGCTGGACATGGATTACGAGTGTGTAATTCCAGTACTCCCATGGGCAGATGGCAGGTGAATGCCTGAGGTGCGCAGCAGGAAAATAAGGAAGTGACCCTATCTCAAACAAGGTAGAACCCAAAGTTACCCTGTGATGTCCGTAGTGTTCACACTCTTTCTCCTACACACAACTTAAGAAATTACTTCAATGGCAAATTAATGCATATAGTGTATATGCGTGTGCACAGGTGTGAAGTAAGGTGCACATGAGTGTGCCCACAGAAGCCACAGCTCAGTGTTGGGATGTCTTTCTGAATCACTCTCCATCCTATTTAATGAGACAAGGCCTGTTACTGAAGTCGGAGCTCATGCTTTTGGTTAGACTGGCTTCCTGTGAAATCCAGGTATCCTTCTGCTTCCAGCCACCCCACCAAATGGAGTTACAGATGCTCAGGGTCATGCCTGACATTTTACATGGGGGCTAAGAATTGGAATTTGGGTTCTCATGCTCATGTAGCAAGTGCTACCCACTGAACCAACTTCCCAGCCCCTATTAATGGTAAATTATGTTATTAATATTTTATTATAATAAGAAAACGGGAAAAAAATTAAACTCAGAGATGAGTCTTACAGAAGAGAAACTGGGTTAAGATAGCCTATCTTTACTCAAGTCTGAGATTGCTAGAGGAGATGGCCTGGTTCTGCTGGCTCGGAGTAGGCAGGGAACAAGGCCACTGGCTGCTTTTTTCTATCTAGTGATCTTCACACAGTCTAAGCAATTCCAGGGCCCTCATTTCAGCCTCTTCTATTTTCCGTGTCAGAAGAACCATGCAGTACTAGGGTCTCCAACATTTTACAAAGTACTCAACAATGTCGAAAGCTTCTTCTGACTGGTGGCCTTCTCCACCCTGCATGATATTATCATACGAAATAATGCATGGTGTTGCTTATCATAGCACAGGGCCGGTGCTTCCAGTTGGGTTGAAAGATGCAATCCAGAGGTGGTGGCTGACATCCTGGTTCTTTGGTTTGTTTTCAGTGCCGGTGACTAAACCCAGGTCCATGCTAGACAAGCCTTCTACCACTTAACTGTGACCCAGGCATAGAAGACTGTTTCTCAAATGGGCGCTCCTATTCCTTAGCTCACCAGTTCTTATCTTAGTAGATAGGATTCATGATTTTGAATCGTGTCTTATAGGCCTGCAGTTGATTTAAATCTTGAAGCCTTTAATTTTATATTTATCCCATTATCTTAGGGTTTTTTTGTTGTGACGAAATACCATGACCAAAAATCAAGTGGGGGAGAAAAGGGTTTATTTGACTCACATTTCCATGGCACTGCTCACCATTGGAGGAAATCAGGACAGGAATTCAAACAGGGCAGGAACCTGAAGGCAGGAGCAGAGGCCATGGAGGAGTGCTGCTTAATGGCTTGCTCTCCACGGCTTGTTCAGCCTGCTTTCTTTTGAACCCAGGACCACCAGTCCAGGGATGACCCCACCTACAATGGGCTGGGCCCTCCTCCATTAATCATTAATTAAGAAAATGCCATATAGCCAGATCTTACCGAGACATTTTCTCCATTAGGTTTCCCTTCTTTCAGATAACTCTAGCGTATGTCAGGCTGACTTAAACTATTCAGCACATCCATGTTCTCAAGTATCTTTTCAGCTGGACCTCTTGGTGCTTGCCTGCAATCCCAGCACATGGGCAACTGAGACCAAAGGACCACGAGTGAAAGAGTTGCATAGAGTACACCAGGACAGCCTGGGTTACAGCAGGAGAACATGCCAAAAACACAAAGCATCCTTTTCAGAAAAGCATCATGTGGTTTCAGCTAAGCAATGTACTTGGTGCTTCATATTCATGGACAAAGACAGAGGAAGACATTCAAGTTCAACTATATGGGAGTCCCATACTTCCTCCTCCTCCTCACTAATCACTGGGTCTTAAAAAGATTACTTTGCTTCCCGTTTAGCTCCTGTGTGAAGTCAGTTGTCCCCTTGTCCTGGCTGGAATTTTCTCAACCTGACACAACCTAGCATTGTTTGGGGAGAGGGACCTCAGCTGAGAGAATTCCTCCACCAGATTGCCTGAAGGGAAGCCTGCGGCACATATTCTTGATTAACAAGGAGGGCCCAGACCATTTTTGGTGGCCTATCCCTGGGCAGGTCATCCTGGGTTGTATAAGAAAGCAATTGTCCAGAGAGAACCCTGCACCTTGCCTGGGCAAAACAGGAGAGCTGGCCTTGGTGACATGAGGGAGAGAGGCCCGGATCGGAGGGCCTGAGAGCAAGGAGAGAACAGGCCTGGCTCCCTGCTGTAGGCTGCATTACGTGAGCTACTGTAGCTTGCTGGAGAGCTCATCTGGGTAGTGACAGCCAGGGAAAGCTAGAGAGCTGACCAACCCAGCCACCACCCAGGCCCAGAACCAGGATTATGAGTTGGCCTGTCTGAACACCCACTGAATCTACGAACTGTTGGAATGTGTGAAGGGGATGAACCTACAGATCCAAAGCAGCAGGATCTCCATGACACAGGACAATAGCAGCATACCTGAGAGGAGCCCCGGTAAGAGCCCATTATTGGTGGTGTAGAGAAACCAGAGGCCTCAAGCTAGGCTAATGACTCGTGCTAATGAACACTTGCAATAAGAACAGACCAACAGGCCATACTGCAGCTTCCACAAGATTCTTCCTTCTTTTTATCTGTTTGTTTTTGTTTTGTTTTTTTCTTCTAAATTTGGTTTCGTTTGGGGTAGGGGAGGTTGCAAGGGCAGAGGGCGGATTCAAGGGGTCAGGGAGATCAGTGGAATCAGAATGTATGATGTGAAATCCACAAAGAATCAATGAAAGTTAAAAAAAAAGAAAGAAAACAAAAAGAAAGCAGGCTGATATAGCCACGGGCACATGCCAGTAAGCAGGGCCCCTCCTGTTTCAATCTCTGCCTCCTGGTTCCCATTCTGACTTCCCTTCATGGTGGACGTCAATTGTAAGCTGAAATAAACTTTTTCCTTCCTAACTAGTTTTTGGTCCTGGTGCTTATCACAGCAACAGAAAGTGGATTAAAAGGGGGCTGGAGAGATGGCTCAGCGGTTAAGAGAATTGCCTGCTCTTCCAAAGGTCCTGAGTTCAATTCCCAGCAACCACATGGTGGCTCACAACCATCTGTAATAAGGTCTGGTGCCTTCTTCAGACAGAATATTGTATACATAACAAATAAATAAATATTTAAAAAAAGAAAGTGGATTAAAACATCCCTCTTTTCTTCTTCAGTAATAATGAGGAGAAGGTCTCTGACATCATACTTTAAGCATACAAAATTAAAGCCCAAATCAAACATGGGATACAGGCTATTTATCTAGTCTTGTCTAGCTTGACTGAGACCTTAGCCTGGGGACAGTTAGATAGTCCTAAAGCAAATCTGTTCCGGAGAGCCTGTTTTGCAGGCTCTACATCCCTACAATGTCTGAGCCGAGGCTGTTGTCATGAGCCTTACATGCAAAGCACGCACTGGGTCACATTTCTTCCTTTCCTCTTAGAGTCCCCAGCCTGAGTCCCCTTTAGACCATCTGGATGGTGCAAATGCTCCCATTCTGAACTCTGCTCTGCTCTCATCCCCGAAAGAACCTCCAACCTTGTACGACTTGTGCCCGCCTCGCTGTGGCATGGTTGTGGGTAGTCCTATCTCAGTAGGCTTTTGGTCTATGTGTTGAAGAGGTTTTCGTCTCAAGGCCTGACTCAGTGAATATTTGCTAAGTAAATGGATTGGGCCACCCATGCGTGCTTCCATCTGCCATTCACTCCCTACCTCGGCTTGCATTGCTTCTTCCGGCCTCACAGATGACAGCCCGACTCCGGACTCAGTCTGCACGGCCTAAGTCCTGCACATTGCTTAGGCAGACTTCTCTAACTGCTCCACATCTGGTAGCCACTTCCTCCTTTGGTGACTGTCACCCCTTTTCTCTCCTGTATCAGCGGACGTTAAACGGTGACGCAGCACTTTTTACAGATTAGAAAATGGTGTCCTCTGGGGAGATGCACCTTGAACCAGGACTTACGGGAAAGAATAGACTAACGCCAGCCCTCGATCACCTGTTAACTGCGTGCTCTTGGGCAGTGAACCATTTGCACACCAGATAAGGAAGTCCTGATACAGAGGCCCCTGGAGCAGACCACAACCAAGACAGGGACTTCCTTTGACAACCCTCCTACCCATCCTCACAGACAGTTTTTACATTTTGCTTTGTTTCGTTTGCAGCCCATTTTTTTTATGCCAACATTTTCTCCCTTACATCCTCCTTTGTGCATGATAATTGTTGTCACTCATTATTCAACATTTTCTAGACAGGGTCTCTATGTAGTCCAGTATGAAGCCAAGCTCTTCCAGTGTTACAGGAATTACAGGCACACCACACCCAGTTTAATTAATTGAGTATTGCTAATTATTAGGTTTCTGATAAAGTGAGATAATTTTGAGAAATATATTACCTGGAAAACTGATGAAATTATTGTGACGTTATCATGCTTATTGTCTTTGTAATAGCTTTATTGAGTTTTATTCTTCTACTATACAGTTCATCTTCTAAAGTGCACAGGTCAGGGGCTTTAGTATATTCCCAGAGTCATAGATCCATCGTACAATGCTTTAAATATTTTCTATCCCCAAAAGAAACCTTAAACATTTCTTAGCCCATTCCTGAGTAATTCTAGCAACTACTGAACTTGCTGGATCTTTGTGTATGGACTTGTCTACTCTGAGCTTTCATATAAATGGAGCCATACAGTATATGATAGTGTAAGACTACACAATATTTCTGGGTACTGTGATATATGCTGTGATCTGATTAGTCAGGAGGCTGAGGCAGAAGGATTGTCAGGAATTGGAGGTTAACCTGGGAAACATAGTGAGAACCTGTTTTAACCACACTCACACAAACACACATACACACACGGTTGACAGTGATTAAGGAAGATACCCAACATCAAACACTGGCCTCCATTTGCACATGCACACATGCACTCATGCATGAACATGCATGCACACCTAGACAGAGTGAATGAATTGAGCAGCCTTGGGTCCAAATTTCGCCCAAGAACACAGTGGGGAACTGAGGAGGAACTGGCCTTAGTCAGTGTTCAGGGTCCAGCTCACCACAGACACTGGCCTTTATGCTCCCAGACCTCTACAGGTAGAAGAGATTGAATTCACTGATTTGAGTTATTTTGGTCCCCGTCATTCATCCTCTCTGAAAGAAAATAGACCAACTAACTGCATAATAGCTTCATCTCTGTTTCCTTGGAGCCCTACAAAGAGACAAATGTGGAGAGTTAGCTTAAGAGCTGAATGAATGACAAGGCTGCACACAGCTCCCACAGAGGACCCACATTCGGTTCCAGCACCCATGTTGGAGATTCACACATGGTAGATGGCTGAAGATCATTTCCAGGTCCCACAGGTGTAGCATGAGGGCTGGCTTGTTGGGGTTTCTGTCCTGCCCAGTACCCCACAGCTGGCAAGCCCCAAAGAAAAATCACACAGAGAGTCTGCATTAGGTTATAAACTGATTGGCCCATTAGCTCAGGCTTCTTATTAGCTCTTGTAACTTATATTAACCCATTATTCTTATATATGTTAGCCACATGGCTCGGTACCTTTTCTCAGTGAGGCAGGGTCACATCCTGCCTCTTCGGTGGTCTGCGCAGGAGTGCCAAGGGAGCTTCCTGTTTCCCAGAATTCTCCTGTTCTCACCTCTACTTCCTGTCTGGTTTTCCCACCTATACTCCCTGCCTGGCCAATCAGCATTTATATAAAACATGATTGACAGAATACAGACAATTCTCCAGCACCACACAGGTTCTTAAATGTGGTGGTCATTTAACTTTCAGACTCTTATGTTAAACATGGAGCTATTATAGAGACAACACAAATTCTCTTTGCAAGTCTAGGAATATCTGTATTAATTCTCTGTCTCCTGATCTCCGAGCAGGTGCCTACTAACTAATGGTAGCCACTTCCTATTGGCGGATCAACACGCCTAGTGCCGGCCTGATGAAATTTCTTTACCAATTTCATCAGAAATGCTTTAGCCAGGTGTTTAAAGGAATTCTCATAAAAGGTTAAGGCCATCTGATTATTATTTTACTGTATTGATTTCAAGAACTTTATAATGTTACCCTTGTACCTTGACCAACCCAATGAAGAGAGGCAGTCAGTGTTATCTGGCAGAAACAAATTAGAAAGTAGGAAAAGTTTCTGAGTACCCAGAAGAAAAATTTCCATTGAGTCTAAGGCCCACATCCCTGAGGGCAGAAACCAGGGCACATGGGTCACTTTCCTAGTCTCTCCTAATAAAATACCGTGAGTAGGCACAGGTCTGTAATTCCAGCTACAATGGAGGCTGCAGCAGGGAGAATGAAAGTTCAAGGCCTGCTTGGGCTACAGGGTGAGCTCATGGCTAGGCAACTTCTTAAGGTTTTGTCTCAAAATAGCTTCAAAAGGGATAGTTTAGTGGTAAAGCACCTGCCTAGATTGCATGAGGTTCTAGGTTTAAACCCCAGTGCCCCCACCCCCAAGTAACACCTCACAAAGTAGTGGAAAAACAGGAAACAGTTACAGAATCATGGGACCTGGAAACGGTCTTCAGTCATCTACCACGTATGAATGTGAATCTCCAACCTGGGTTTTGGGGACCGAATGTGGGCCCTCTGCCGGAGCTGTGTGCAGCCTTGTCTGCTGACCCAACTCTCCAGCCTCCGCATTTTGAGAATCCTTTATATATTATTGGCGTAAGTAATTACCCAGACACTTTATTTACAGATAAAAGCAAACATTTATGAATATATTCTCCCAGTTGTTCATAAGGACTTTTTAAAGTAATTTAAAATTTTTGAGATTATAACATCCTTACATCATCCGCCCTTCCCTTTCCTCCCTCTGAACCCTCCCATTTATACCTCCACTCTTTCAAATTCTTGAGCTCCTTTTCTTTAATTGTTACTATATACATATATAAAGATATGCAAGTATACATGTGTGTGTGTTCATAAGTGCATAGCTACAACTGCCTCAGTCTGTATAATGTTACTTGTATATGTGTCTTCAGGGATGGTCAGTTGGTATGGGCTATCTAGCTGGTGTGTTCTTCCCTGGAGAAGACTCTTTCTCCCACTGCCAGCATTCCTTAGTTGCCTGTAGTTCTTTGCTTAGGGGTTGAGACCTCATTATCTATCCTCTCATGTCTACTGGTGTCATACTTATTAAGTTAATGTTTTTGGCATCCATGTTGGTGAGAATTCATGGATGTAGCTTCTGACATCTTTTGAAGGCACAATCTCAAAGCAAACTCCGTATTCCTCTGGCTCTAACAATCTTTCTGCACTCTTTTCCATAATGATCCCAGGGCCTTAGGTACAGGAGCTGTTTTGTAGATGTATCAGTTGGGACCATGCCCCCACAACTCTGTATTTTGACCTACTGTAGTTCTGTGATGATCTCTATCTGCTGCCAAGAGAAGTTTCTTTGATGAGGAGTGACAGATACACCTATCTGCAGGCATTAAGGACAAATATTTAGAATGTAGTTAGGAAGGATAATGGTTGAGTAAAGTGTCAGTTGTAGCTTCTCCTCCAGGATCCATGCCTTCAATAGTCTTGGGTAGTTGCCTAGGTTTCCAGTACCAGCCATGGTTTTCCTCTTGCTGAGTGCGTCTGAAGATCAATTAGAGAGCTGTTGGTTACCACCAAGGCATGCATGCCAGTATTGCACCCTCAACGTTATCATGCCACGCTGGTCATTGTTGTGGGGTTTTAGTCTCTCATTATTTAAAAGCACCAAAAAATGCTTTAAATCTACTCCTATTTCCCTTAATTTTGCATAGATAGTGGCATATTTATAAGCTACTTTACAAGGGGTTTTGTTGTTGTTGTTTAATATTGTAGCACCTGCTTTCCACCAGAACACAGAGGGCTTCCCTATTTTCTAGTGGACACAGACCATTGTATGTATGTGGCATAGTTTACTCAACCAGTCCCATGCTGTCATCCTTACCTTTTCTCTTGGCTATTACAAATGATACCACAATTAAAATTCTTGAGTGCAGCTCGGTGCTTTGCCGTCAAGGTACCATTGTTTCATATTTTTGGCACTGTGCATTTGGGGTAAATTTCAAAAAGTTAGAATGCTTGGATGAAGAGCATATGCACACATAATATTGCCAGTAATTAGTAAATCCCATCCCTGAGTTATTTCGCATTTCTATCAGCAGTGTGTCCCAGAAGCTTTTCTTGTGAGCTGGCCAATAAAATATGTTGTTAAACTTTTGCACTTTGCCCTCTGATAGATAAGAGATATCGTAGTATTGTTATAATTACTATCTCTTACTTTGAATGAGGCCACTCTTAATGGCATATGGCTAAGGGCAATAGAAATAAACATATTCAGCTATATCATGGTTTGTTTTTATTTTCACAGTGGGGCGATGCATTCACATCAAGGTACAGGACATGGCCAATGCGTTTCATAGAGAGACTCCTACAAAGCTTTAGTTGGAAGATCACATGGAGGAAAAATACCTCTGTTTTGATCACTTCTGTCATTGTTACAAAATACCCAAGCAAATAAAATCGTAGTGGAAGATAATTTACTTTAGCTAGCTGCCATTCGAGAGGTGTCATTCCATGGTGGGTGAGCATCACTGTCATGGTCTTGAGGTGAGGCCGAACATAATGGCAGTAGAAGCATATGATGAAAGAGACAGCTCCTCTTACAGCAGCCAGAGACAAGAAGTTCCCTCCGTAGACATGCCTCTGTGCCCTGACCCACTTCCTGAAAGCCCATCAGTTATGAATTCATCAGTGGATTAACACATTGATGAGGCCAGTGTCCTCATGAACCAAAAACCTCCCAAGAGTTCCACCAGTTGAGGAGCAAGCAAGCCTTCAGCACAGCCACTTTGGGCCATTTTCTATGCAAGCCATGACAGTTTCCTTACAGAGACATGTACTCAGTGACTGTTTCACCTTCAGCAGTGTGTCACACTCAGACACAGAATTTGAAAAGAAGAGAAAGAAGAAACTAGGATGCATGGGTTTCCCAGATCTACTACAAACTGATATTTGTGTCTGGTGACTATGAAGTGATGCCTTCATGGTTGTGTCTTTGAGGTGCTATGTGTGTTTGTGTATGGCATGTGTGTGTTTGTATGTGTGTGTGTGTTTGTATAGTATGTATATGTGGTTTTTTTATGTGTATGTGTGTATGTATGTATATGTATGTTTGTGTGCATGCGTGGTATGTTTATGTATATGGTATGTGTGTTTGTATGCATGTGTATATTTGTGTGTGTATGTATGTTTGTATGTATGTTTGTGTGTGTGGTATGTATGTGTGTGTTTGTATGTGTTTGGGTGTATGTGTGTTTATATGTGTGTGGTATGTATGTGTGTATTTGTGTGTGTATGTGTGTGATTGTTGCTTTACATTTTTAAAGCTACAGTGATTCTGTGCAGACAAACCTGAAAATAAAGTGTATTATTGACAAATACTAACTGGGACTCTACTGAGAGTCAGGCAATGTGCTGGCTAATGGGTGTTGGAAACACAATAGTAGCAAGACAAACAGTTCCTGCAGCCCTGGGCTGCAGACAGATGCAGCAGAAATATTTAATAAATTCACTTTGGGCTTTCAGAAATTGAATTCTTTCAATCCTGCGAAAGGACTCGGGCTGAAATAGAGTGGCAACATGAAGGAACGCTTCTTGGTAGGTAGGCTGGCTACAGAAGGTCTCCCAGAGATGGAACTTAAGCTGATTTGCAGAATAAAAATGGGCTTTCGAGGCTGGTTAAACCTTTACTTTTAAGGGCTATTGGAAGATTTGAGTAGAATTACCATAAAGCGTTGTATTCCAGGCCTGGTTCACAGTGAGTGGCAGCTGAGTTGACGATGACAAAGAGGACCACGATTTCCTGCTAGGTCCATTTCTAAGGAATTCCGCCAAACCTTTCATGGTGAGCCCAGCCCACTCTGATTCATTCATTTACAAAGGAGAAGTGGACCCTCCTGTTGACTAGGCACTGGGATGCTGTGGTGTAACCAGCCTGCCTTCATCGAATGTGATTCAGATGCAACCTAACAAGCACATGTTAGTGTACCAGCTCTAGATGAAGACAGGATTGTGAGCCTTAGGAGGAGGGGACATATCCTTCTCTGAATGTCTCTCCATAGTCCAAGGCACGGACTAAGACTGTGGGACTTTTAGCTGATTTAACCTGCAGCATCTGTCATCAGCTAAGAAGCTGTGACCTGGCCATACTGTTAGCCAGCAACTGCATTCTTCCAGTCTGGTGGACATTTCTAAGTTGGTGTCACACCTCAGACCCCACTGCTATGACCCAGCTCTTACAAATGTGGCACATTTTTGTTGGTGGTGGTGTTACAAACCAACTCGAAGAAAACTCTTTTTTTAAGATAATATGTTCCTTATTCTTGGAGAAACTTCTGAATTCTAACACTAATAGGTAACCTTCACCTTCTGCTCCCAAAGGTTCCGCTTACATATATGCTGTGCAAAGTCTGTTGTCTTGTTCAAAACTCTTACTTACTTCAAGTCAGGACCCCTATTCTGAAAGCCCTCATTATACCAACTTAAGAAATGGTTCACTTATTGTTATCTGTCATTGGACAAGTATTACAATAGGGTACCAGTTAAATTTTAATTTCAGACAAATTTAATATCAGACAAATACATATCCATGCCATGTGGTATTTGAGGCTCATTTGTGCTTAAAGATTACTTCCTAAAAATAAAATTAAAAGGCTATCTTGTATTTTTATTTACTATCTCTTAGTCCTAATTATTATATGTCTTTACTTAGGGTGTATTCATAGAAAGCTATACAAAGTATTCATAATATTTTTATAAATATGGAAACAGAGGCTCAGAGATGGCAATAATGTCAAGAATACATAACTGGTATGCAGTAGAATCAGGATTCAGTGTGGGCCAAATGCAAAACCAACTGATTTTATACTTCTGCTGTTCTCAAAACCCTGCTCTTTACCATGCTGAAGGTCAGAACCAGATGTATTCTTTCAGCTGTACCAAGGTGATCAACCCTTGACCTTCATAGTTCAGCCTACCAGCTGCCTTGTGAAGCATCCACTGACCACCCCAAGAAGAATTCTCTAAACACCACCATTACTTCCCTTGCACAGTATACTGATTATCTTTCCAAAGTGTCCCTAAAAGGCCATGGGTGTCTTGAAATAGAGGCCGTCTCCTAGGTTACAAGTGCCCAGTATGGGAGAGCTCAGTGAAGGGATGAGCCCCAGTTCTTGGCATCAGGTGCTGAAGCATGTGTGGGGAACTAATGGGACACAGTGGCCTCTGTCTGGGAAGAACATCATTAGAGAACAGGTATTAGAAACTGGCCTTGTTCTCAGACACCATAATCCTTTTGTTTCTTAATTTGGGAACTACTCTACTAGATACATTTTGGTGTACTTATTTTTCTGTGACCTTTGGCACAGTTGTAACCTCTGTTATTGCATCATTATCTCGAATGAGACATCTGAGAATGAATCAGCTTTAGTTCCCATTCGCAAATACCCTGCAGGCAAGGAGCGAGAAACGAAAAGGCCTGAACTCCAGCTCCATGAGCTTCCACCGACAAGTCACTTGGGAAAGCCAGTACTCCTTCCTTCCATCCTCCCTGACCCGCTCCCTCCTGCTCCCATGAAGGAGAGTACTGTGGAAGACAACTGGAATCAGGGCTATCTCCGGGATGAGCTAGAAACCTAGGGCAATGGAAATGTAACCAGGTAAGACTTCCAATAGAGGGACTGGGACCTTGGCCAAGTCAGTCACGTAACTTTTGATCTACAATACACCCTGCCTACAGGATATGTTGGGGTAAAGGTTTGTTGTAGAATATTAGTTTAAGGTGTGTGACTTTTGGTTATGCTGCCTTTATTTAATTCTGTGAAGCTGAGATTCTTTGCCTGTCTAAAACGCCCGAAGCTCCTAATAAAGAAGTGAATGTCCCATAGCGAGGCAGGAGCAAGAACAGGTGGGGCTGGCGGGCAAAGAGTATAAATAGAAGGAGAACTGAGAAGAAGAACAACGAGAGAGCCAGAGAAGGAGGAGGAGGACATCAGGGCCCAGCCATCCAGCTACAGAGTAAAAGTAAGATTTACAGAAGTAAAAGAAAGGGAAAAGTCCAGAGCTAAAGGTAGACGGGATAATACAAGTTAAGGAAAGCTGGCAAGAAACAAGCCAAGTTAAGGCCAGGCATTCCTAACTGTCACTGCCTGAATGGCAGAGGACCCAGAGGCTGGGCAGCCCAGAGAGCTAGGATAGAAGCAAACATGACCACCAAAAAAAAAAAAAAAAATAATCAATGAAGTGATTCTAATGATATTCTGCTATACTCACAGATTGGTGTTAGCCCAATTGTCATCCGAGAGGCTTAATTCAGTAACTGGTGGAAACAGATGCAGAGACCCACAGCCAGACATTAGGTGAACCTCAGGGAATCATGTGGAAGAGGGGGAGGAAGGATTGTGGGAGTCAGAGGGATCAAGTACACCACAAGAAAACCTACAGAATCAACTAACTAACCTGGGCTCATAGGGGCTCACAGAGACTGAATTGCCCACTAGAGAGCTTGCATGGGACTGACCAAGGCCCTCTGCACATATATTACAGTAGTGTAGCTTAGTCTTCTTGTGGGACTCCTAACAGTGGGAGCAGGGACTCTGAATCTTACCTGCCTTGGGACCCTGGGTTGCCTAGTCCAGCCTTAATTGGAAAGGAGGTGCCTAGTCTTACTGCAACTCGATATGCCATGGCTGGCTGATATGGGAGACTTGCCATTTTCTGAAGAAAAAGGAGTGGGTATGAATGGGGAGGGGGAAAGTTGGGGGGAGGGAGTGGGAAGAGAGGAGGGAGGGAAACTGTAATTGAGCTGGCCCAAATTAATTAATAAAAATAAAAATATAAAAAAGCTAATTTCCTGTGGAATTGCAAAGTCATTTCAACTGCTAACGCTATGTGTGCTTGGCCTATGAGGGTGTTACTCTACTTGACTTTAGTCCAGAGGTAAAAAGATCATCTTGAAGTTAATTGCAAACCTGTTGAATGTAGGGCTTCTCTGTCTTCTCTCATTTATGGATAGATGTACCTAATTGGATAGATAATATATAATATGGACCTCTCGTCCCTTGGCTGACCTGCTTATCACTCCAGACTGAGGCTTGTTTTGGGGCAGTAAAGCATTAGTTGAGTAAGGAAAGGAACACACCATTCCCTCTGGTTGTTCTTTGGCTTTCTGTCCGGAACTTTCCAGATAAAAACAATTATTGAGCCAATGCCCTTTCCAAAGTGACACATACATGATATATTTATCTGATTTATGCTGATCAATAAATGGTTTAGGAACGATTAACAAGCTGTGACAGATTTAGATGATTTTTATTGATACGAACAGTGGTTAAACCAGTACCCCCTCTCCTTAGTTGCAAGTACAGAGTGCAAACAATTCACTTAGCAACACGCCTAATACAGTCATCAAGGAAATGACAGTTGCAGTTTGCTAGTCCTTGATGGACCAGGCAAAGCTTGGGGTCAAAAAGAAGTCTACCAGGAGAATCCCAAACATCAAACCTAAAGTGTAGTTCTTTTCCTTTGAAGCAGAGGAACTTCCTTCTATCCCAGATGCGGTCAGGCTGGCCACTGTATCACACAAGTGCCGATTGGCAGGACAACAAGCGAGGCCTGGGAACACGGGCTCCAGCTAGGCTCTGATCTGTCTCCTACTCCTGACCCTTCTTGATTTTGGACAAGGTGCTTCTCCCTCAGTCCCATTTTCCTCACTTATAAGTGGAGGTGACAGGAATGTCTACCTCAGATTACAACATGCTATGCGTCTGTAGGCAAAGGGCTCAGCCCCAGGGCCAGCACACAGTGTGAAGACGCCTCCTGCAACTCTTCTTTGCCCATCTATCTACACAGATAAATGAGCAGCAACTTAATAAGCACACAGATAAAGTTTAAGCTTCTGACCACAGCTTTTGCATAGACAGATTTTCATGCATAATTTAAGTCCTATTAAAGGAACAGAGATTTATAGACAGAGGGATGGGTTGGCAGGAACTCGGGACTTCAAACGCTCTGTCTTCCTCTTCCCGATGTTTTGGATCCCTTTTAACTTAACATTCTTGAGGGAAACGGCAACAGCACAGAGGCTAGGCCAGAGCCTGCTGGGAGACTCTGGCCGCAGCCCCTTGCAGACCTGAGGAGCTGAGGCCTTGTAGAGGGCCCTCATCACACGGCAAAATGTAGCCTGTGGCTGGGTCATCAGCCTCAACCTTTCAAAGCTGTAGTTGTTGGTTTGGATCTGACCATTTTAAAAGGGAAAAAAAAAAGTCGCTAGGGACCAGGGAGCACTATGAAGTTAGGGAAGAACCAACTTATTTCAGGCAACATGCTCCTCATTGGGCTCTCACCTGGTCCAGGCTTTCTCTGGAGGTGAATACAAGCAAGTCTCAGGACTACTAGCCTGCGTAAAGAGAGAGAGTAAAAGCCAGAAGACAGAGATGAGAGGAAATCACCCTGTTTAGGTACAGACATTTAACTCATCCAATCCATTCAATACATTTCCTTGAGCCTTTGTTATGTGGTGGGCCCTTGCACATATGGAAAGCCTGCTCAGTTCAAAAGCTTTATTCCCAGGAGTCAAGCCCGTGTGGTGAGCCCCTCCAAGCAGCCCCCTCCTCTGGCAGAGCTTTAGTTCTCTCCTTGTCAGTGCCTGGCTTTGAACCTGCCTGTTTCCTTCAGAGGGAAGGTGAAACTGTGTGTGTGTGTGGGGGGGGCTATGTGTGTGCATGTGCATGTGTTGTGTGCAGGCAGCTAGCAGAAGGGAGGTGTCTTCGGTCATTTTTCCCGTTCCTCAGAGCTGGGTCAGAAAGCAGTGGTTCTGTTGACCCAAGTCACTGTCCCTCAACTGAGTCTTCATAAAGTTCAAGTTCCTGACAGTGTACTGTCATTTGTCCCAAGATGGAAAAAGAAAGGCAGGAAGGAAGAGACAGAGAGAGGGAGGAAGGAAAAGAGGGAAGCAGGGAGGGAGGGAGGAAGGGAGGGACAGAGGGAAGAAAATTAGCAGTGGATACCAACTAAGGGGAAGAAAACAATTAGTTTGCACAGAACCCTTGGGGGTCAGGCAGCCAGCCACCTGCGTTCCTCCGCTGTGGGAAATGATTGGCTGCCTCTCCTGAGAAGCAGGAATGCTTCCAGCACAGGATTATCCAGATTCATGACAACCCACTCAGTGCCCAGAGCCAGATGGAAGCCCTAGCTGCAGACAAAAGGAGCCCACCAGACATTTCTTCACAAGCCTGTCAGGGGCGATTTCCAGCTGTCCCAGCACAGGTCCCACAGTGGAGGGCGTGGCGCTCAGAGGCTTCAGGTTCAGGCCAGAGCCCAAACCTTGAGCTGCTCCTT
Source organism: Ondatra zibethicus (assembly GCA_004026605.1). Taxonomy (NCBI): domain Eukaryota; kingdom Metazoa; phylum Chordata; class Mammalia; order Rodentia; family Cricetidae; genus Ondatra; species Ondatra zibethicus. The sequence goes on along the minus strand of PVIU01003774.1, from coordinate 72,420 downwards.
TAAATTCCTACTCAGTGCTCCTGACGACGTTGGAAACTTAAATCAGATTAGAACAACAGGCATGTTTTTATTTGGAGTTTGAAATTGGACCAATTCAAGCAATCAGGATCTTTTGTGTTCAAACACAAAGACTAGAATTCAGGGAGGAAAAACACCCAGCTCTCAAGATTCGAGGGTTTTGTGTGTGTTTGTTCTTCCGGCTTTGGAACTTTCTTCATTTACTAGAGGAGAATAAAAAGATGAGATGCAAACGGGAGGTAAACTGGCTCCTCAAGTCACACAGCTTGCTTGCTGCAGGGGACATAGTGGGCCCATACCCTCCCTATTGTTCATGACTGGTGTCTTAAGCCACTCTGTGCACTGGCTTCAGCGTGTCATAGCAGCAGCCTGGTTTCTTTAAGCAACTGGAAAAAGAAAAAAAAAAACTTATCACTTTCCTAAAAGTTTCATGTTTTGTGGATTTTAATAATTATTTATTTGGTTGATTTAATTATTTAGTAAAAAAACAACAATTTTTGTTTAACCAGCCAAGCTCTTCTTCCTTGATCATGTGGTCATTGTTCTTATGCTGCAAGATAAAAGACCACCCATCATGGTAGTCACCGCTCATCTAATGATTGCTTTCTGAGGCCATATCGACCATGCTCAACACTTCTTTCTCGATTTCTACCCTTTGCTCTTTGCCTAAGATTCAACTTCCACATCAGAGGGGTTGGACTCTCAGAATCTTATCTGGTTTCATGTATGGAATTTCAGAATTTGGCATCTGAGCCAGTTCTGCGTCCAGTGAACATTAGAGAAATCTCCACAGCTATCTAGAATGGGTGTATATGCCGTGCCAAGGATTAGATACCTTGATTCTCTGCCAAGTGAGACAGAAACAACTCTTGTGTCAGAAAGTAGAGATTCAAAGTCTCCTACTCCCCAATTAGCCAAGCGAACATGGATATAGTCATAGGTTATAGGGTAAATATATTTAGAATTAAAAGGCTTTATGAATTTTTTTTTCAGATGGGTGAGCTTGGGTTCATAGAAATTCAGTAATGTTTCCTCTCATTTGGAAGGACATAAAATTTAAAATGCATAATTAGACTTTTGGTTAAGATGATGCAGTAAGTCAGCCATACAGGCACGCACCTGTGATAAAGCTCTAGGGAAGAACGGGGTGGGGCGGGTTCCCTTGAATCTAGGAGTTTGAAATTAGCCTAGGCAACACCAATATCCCATCTTAAAAAGGAAAGTTAAACATAAAAATGTACCGGGGCACTAGCTCGGCTGGAAAAATGCAAGATAAATAGTAGTAAGGCATGGGGGGGGGTACTAAAAGGTACAGAAAAGCAGCAAAATCTTGGAGGACTGACTGGGTTGGGGACATGGCTCGGTACTCAAGGCATTTCCCACACAGATGTGAGGATGGAAGTCTGGAGTCCCGGAATCTGTCCACGCTGGCTGGCTGTGGAAGTCCACCTGTAATTCCTGTGTTTGAAGACAGGGATTCTCAAGGTGAGTTGGCTATTTACATTAGCAATACTGATGAACTCTGGGTTTGTTTGCAAGATCCTGCCTCAGTGACTAAGGCAGAGAAATGGAGGAAGACTCCCAGGGTTGGCCTTGGGCCTCCACATGCGTGAGCACACAGACACAAACCTGTATGCCTACGAAGAATAAAAGGGCAGTGCAATGGAAGGATCCAGCATAGATCTAAGAGTCACACAAAAGTGAAATGTAAGAGATGGCTGAAAAATAGTTCAAGAAAGAAGTTTCTGGAATTGGAATTTTCAACCCTACCCTCCCACCCTAGGTTAAAGATGATTCCAGAATCCAGAATCTCAAGGGTAAAGAGTAAAGTCTGAAAGCTCGAATAGGGGACAAATCAATACAAGAAACAGCAAATAAGCAAACTGAAACCAAGCAGCCAGGCACGTCACAAAAGACATTATATAATACCTTCTGGGAAAAGGGCTTCAGTTTCATTAGTCATCCAAGAAATGCAAATTCAGCCCTCTTTGAGAGGTCTCAGCATATCACAAGAATGGTTGAAAGGAAGAATATAAGATGTGGGGGAGCGGAGGTAGCCCCGAGTGTGTGAAGCCCTGAGAGAAGGTGTGTTGTTGGCACAGGCATAACCATGTCAAGGACCCTAGAGCCTTACAGATCTCTCTCTCTCTCTCTCTCTCTCTCTCTCTGCATGTGTGTGTGTGGGGGGAGTATAGACAGTGTGTGCAGAAAATGTCCACCCTAGCTTTCTCTCCCTGGATAATTACAACCCAACCTGAACACTGCTCCCCTACAGAGACTGCCCCATCCACATCAGCTCAACCTGCCCCTTGCTCAGCTCTATGCACAAACCTGTTTGTAATCATCCGGCCCCCTTGCTCAGCTGTATGCAATAACCCTACCTCTCCATTCAACTCTGTATAATTAACACATTGAGCTTTTTGGGTGATGTGGTTTCTCCATCAGAGTCCAGTTCGCCTGAACCCAGCTTTTTGTCTGTTTGTCTGTATATCTGTCTTTTCTTCATTCCTCACCAGTCAGGTCCATTCTTGGAGCCTTGCTGGACATGGCAACCAAATGCTGGCAGAAAGGCAGTCAGATGATACGTTCACATATTGCTGGTGGCAGTACATCCTGACATACTGTTTTTGGAAAACTGTTTAGCGATATAGAGATTCCCTTCCTATTTTTTCTTACCTAAAATGCTGAGACCAGACAATTTCAGATTCTGGATCTCCCGCCCCCAGATTTTGGAATATCTGCATATCCATAGCGAAATTTCATGGGGAATCCAAGCCTAAACACAAAGCTTATTTGTTTCATATACACAGGTAATTGTACATAGTTTTAGGGTGCCTGTGGTTTTACTCTAGCCCATTACATAAGGTCTGATGTGACATTTCTACTTGTGATGTTCTCAAAGAGAGATTTTGGAACATGTCCGATTTTGAGTTTCTATATAGCAAAGATGAACATATATTTTCTCTACAGCCTCAAAATTCCACTCTGAATAGAATTGTATGCATAGAAAATGCACACGAAAGTTCACCAAAAGAACAGCACTATTCTGGGAGCCAAAACCTTTAAAGTACCCCAATGTCCATCAAGATAATAAATTGTATTCATAGAATGGGATATGAGAATTAATGAAAAACTCATGAAACACAAATAAATCCATGAAAATAATGTTGATTAAAAGAAGCCACAAACTTGGAGAAAATATTTTACAAATATCTTGTAAAGAATTTATAGCCCAAATATATAAAGAACACTTATATCTCAATACTAATGAACAACCTGCTTTAAAGGGGGACAAAATAAGGTTAGGCATGGTGATACATGCCTGTAATCTCAGCACTGAAGAGAATGAAGCAAAAGTCCAAGTCCAAGGCTAACCTGAGCTACATGAGAACCTGTATCGAAAAGAAGGAGGAGGCGGCAAAATATTTGAATAGCGTCTTTATCAGAAAAGAGTGGAAGTTAGAGGCTCTTTGGCCCATTTGTATAGTACAGGCTTTCTTTTGCTTGCCTATTGCATGTAAGTCTTCACAGTGTCATGAATCACATGTCACATTAGCATCTTAATTCTCCACCTGCGATGTACATTTTATCATTTCAATGCATTATAATATTATAATAGGCAACCTTCAGAGAGTCTGGAGTTGCTCTCTGCTTGTGCTTGTGTCTGCAGCCTGACTTAGTCAGCACTAGCTGGTGACTTTTCTAGCTTTTCTGCTTTGCCGTTTGCCCTGTTCATCTGCCTTAGAGTTTCCTTAATCACCATAAAGCCTCATGTGGGACCATGCATTAGGTGGTAGAGTTATTGCTGGGAAAACGAGTTTTATATTCAAGTCTTCCAACTGGGAAATAATTTTAGCAGTGTAAAAAAAAGCCTGTAACAAGGCTCTACTCATGCCAACAGTGGAGTGGTGGAGTGGCATTTACTGTACCGTACACAGCTACTGCAATGGGCCGAGGGGATGGGGTGGGGTGGAGATCATTGACACAGGTCAATATGTGCAACAGATGGCAAGCTGGTAGCAAGGCCCTAGCTTTTCTATCCTTAAATTCTGCATCCTGGCTCTTGGGTAAGGCATCTACCAGCTGCCACTGCTGCGCTCAACCAACCTGCTTTACAGAATCAAGAGTTGAGCTTCAGGAACGAGGCTGTGAGGTCTGGCCAACGTAGATGACAGCTGTGTCCCGGAACACATCAAATATAGACATCTTCCTTCTCTGAGAAATTCCTGAGAATATATAGAACCAGGGATAAGCCCTAATTAGCCCTAATTAGCACATGCAGTGTGCACATAAAATATATGAGCTCCTGTCATATTTTATCTCTGCTTAATTCCATGCTAGATTCACAGTTATTGCCCTGACAGGTTTGTTATAAAGCCAATAAAAGGGAAAACAAGCCTGTGCTGTAATGTAGCTGTGTCTGGCATCAAAGCAAGGTATGGATTACACCTTGCTTTAAAAGTTCCAACAAGGTGTGAATTGTGCCTTGCTCTGAGAAACTTCAGAGACAATTCTATGATACGGTTTAATACAAGAATCAATGGACCTGGACCGGCAAGATGGCGCAAAGAGTAAAGGTACTTGCTGCCAAGCCCAACAATGAGTTCCAACCCACATGGAGGAAGGAGGGAACCAGTTCCCACAAGCGGCCCTCTGATTTCCACATGGGCATAGTGGCACACATTCCCCATCCCACCCCCAAATGTAGGTAAGTGCAATTAAGACAAAAAGAATCAAGGAACCTGTCCCGCCCCTTGACTGACTGAAAAAACCTTCTAGACTAGGTACATGGCAGTTAGCTGCCTCAGGAGACAGAAGAAACCGAAGAGGTTGTATATGAAGCTTGGTCATTGTGGAATATTCCTTTACACTATGTGAAGATGTGTCACTGTGATTGGCTTAATAAAGAGCTGAATGGTCATTAGCTAGGCAGGAAGAGGTTAGGTGGGACTTCTGGGTACGGACAGCTCTGGGAATAAAAAAGGAGGGGTCGCCAGCCAGATGCAGAGGGAGCAGGATGGGCAGTCAGAGTGAAGGTAACCGAGCCATGTAAAGAACATAGATTAAAATATGGGTTAAAATAAGGGTTAATTTAAATTATAAGAACTAGTTAGGGGGCTAGAGAGATGGCTCAGCAGTTAAGAGCACTGACTGCTTTTCCAGAGGACTCAGGTTCAATTCCCAGTACCCACGTGGCAGCTCACAACTGTTTGTAACTCTGAGATCTGGCACCCTCACACAGACATGTCAGCAAAATACCAATGCAAATGAAATAAAAGTAAATAAATGATTGAAAACGAGAACTAGTTAGGAACAAGCCTAGAGTAAGGCTGAGCTTTCATAATTAATAATAAGTTTCCATGCCGTTTTTTTTTGTGAGCTGGTGACCCAAAGAAAAATCCGTCTACAGCTCATAGTTCGCTTTTATCTCCTCCGACTTCCTGCATCTCCTTGGTCTTAGCAAGTACAGCCAATGGTTCCAGGGGCAAAGGTCAGCGGTACCTCGAAAACATGTTTATCGCAGCGATGAATCAAGCAAGCAGAGTAGCTGGCAATCAGTCTGCCTCACAGAAACAGTCTGCAGATTCCACTACTAGCCCAGAGGGAAGTGTAGCAAATTTAGATGGTGCATGAAGTGTTAGAAGAAAGAAAAATAACAACACTAATTTTCGCCATTTTCTCACTGGTCAAGTGGGTCTCATACTATTAAGCTCAGTACGAGGATGAAGTAGAATTTATCTTTATATGTTCCAACGCTTGTCAGGTGTTGGTATGTCTCCTACCCAGTATTAGTCTTTAATCTAACACCACATCTACCACTGGGTAGAATACAAAGCATATATATTATCACATTACACGAGAGGATTCCCTTGGGACTGACTTTTGCATACGTGTTTAAGCAAATACCAGTGCATACAGGTATCCATCTAGAAAAGCGCTTATGAAATGCACAGTAATCAGAGGTTTCAGTTGCCGGGAAGGGGCTTCTGAAGTATCGTGAAGGGCTGCTAGCCATGCTTTTAACATTTCTTTCTTCCTTTCTTCTTTTGGTTTTTAAAGTATGAGGTTGCTGCCGAATGCTGGCTGGTGAGCCTAGACAACATCGTTGTTAGTATCTGAATCATTGGCGGCACAGTAATGACAAGAGACCGCAGCAAGACTGGGCCTGTTCTCATTCGTCCATAGGAGGCAGGGGGAGGGGCATCAAAGACTTCCCGGAGTGTCCCGCCCCTCCCCCAAGTAACTGCTCAGCTGCACGTGGTTTCAGGGAGTGCTACAGTGGACGGGGCAGAGGTAAATAGTTAACCAAAGGGGCCTGTGTCTTTGTAGCTTTCGAGTGGGTGTCACCCATGTTTGGTTGGGACCTATGGTGACACAGGTGTTTTAGGGTTGTCCGCGTTCTATTACGTAAATCCCATAAACTCAACGGTTCTCAAAGCCAGACTCAGTGGAATCATTTCTTTGGTCTGTTGCTGATACCCTAATAGCGGTGACTATACTCCTGGAAACAGTCCCTACACAGAGGCTAAGGGCAGTTTGAACTGTTTGAAAAGGTGTTAGTGATTCTCTTACCTTCAGTCGATGTCTGAAGCAAAAGTCAGAAGAACTGAAAGGTTTCCGAGTGGAACCCGGACAACTTCATGCTTTTTCTAGAAAAAAAGGATGTAGAACTCGCACCTACATCACCATCTGTGTGTGCATCCGGGAGTGTCCTGGCTTTGGCTCAACAAGGACAGGGAAAAGGTAGTTGTTCATTTCTCACCTTTTCAATGTCCTGTCCCAGAGATGGTGTCACTTTAACTTAGTCACATGGTACTGAAGATACAAAAAGCTTGTGAGATTCAGGGACTTCCTCCAGCCTACAGCACTTGACTGGATTAAGGACGCAACAATTCTAAATCTAAAACAAGCCAATTAGAAAAGCAGCATTCCACTGGGCAGTGATGGCGCACACCTTTAATCCCAGTACTTGGGAGGCAGAGGCAGGCGGATTTCTGTGAGTTCAAGGCCAGCCTGGTCTACAAGAGCTAGTTCCAGGACAGGCTCCAAAGCTACAGAGAAACCCTGTCTCGAAAAGAAAAGAAAGAAAAGAAAAGCAGCATTCCCCAGCCTGCTCTCCACAGGCATCACTACTGCTCTGCTCTGCCTTCTGAGGAAGAGAGACAGAAAGATCTCCTCAAGGGGGAAAGTACTGAAAGAGACTACTGGAAAGTGTGTGTGTGTGTGTGTGTGTGTGTGTGTGTGTGTGTGTGTGTGTGTGTGTGTGTGTCGGGGGTGGGGGTCAGATAAAAACCTGTGCAAGGGAATCTCCCAGGAATCTATTAAGATGATTCCAGCTTAGACTCCTTGCAAGAGCAAATTTGTAGCCTGAACTGGCCATCTCCTGTGACCAGAGTGGTGCCTAGCCCAATCGTCCCCGGAGAGGCTTCATCCAGCAAGAGATGGAAATAGATGCAGACCCACAGTTGAACATTAGGTGGAGTTCAGGGAATCCTGCAGAAGAGGAGGAGAAAGGATTGTAGGAGCGGGGGGGGGGAGGGGGGAGTCAAGGACACAATAAGAAAACGTACAGAATCAACGAACCTGGGCTCATAGTGGCTCTCAGACACTGAACCGACAACCAGAGAGCCTACATGGGACTGACTAGGCCCTCTACATATATGTTACAGTTGTATAGCTTGGGTTCTTTTATGGGACTTCTAATCTTGTCCAGCCTTAATACACGGGAAGGTATTGCTTAGTCTTACTGCAACTTGATATGCCACGTTTTGTTGATACTCATGAGAGATCTGGCGTTTCCTAAACAGAATTGGAGGAGGAGTGGATTGGGGGCTGGGAATGGGGATGTGGAGAGAGGTCGGGGGAGGGACTGAGAGTAGAGGAGGGAGGGGAAACTGCGACAGGCTGTAAAACAAACAAATAAATAAGCAAATAAACAATTAAGTAAATTTATTAAAAAGAAATACCTAAAACAATAACAACAGTGACCCACGGAGAGGAAACCAGTAGACAAATGCCCAAGGATTCGCCCATGGAACCATACTTCCTTACCAGAGTTAGGAACCAGATGATGACTGAAATATGTCCTGATAAGGACCTGGCATTTGCCTCAGAGGCACCCTGGTGGTCGCATGGAGAGATGGCAGGAGGAGGAGTAAAAAGCTTGTAAAATTACACTCCTTTCAAACGGCCAAGTGTGAAGGAGGAGACAAATTTTTCTGCTGTGGACATACTTGGCAAAACAACTGCTCTCAAACATGAACAAGCGAGATGAATGGACTTGAGCGTGCTTGCAAGTGAAACAGGCTGCCAGATGTCCAGAAGAACAAACCTGAATCAGAACAATGGCTCAGAGACAGTTAAGTGATCTGTGACCCAGATTCAGGGTCATAGTCACATGCAACAAATTATAGCATCATGAATGCTTAGTTTCAGTTTATTTTTGGCAAAAGGCAGTCAAGTTCCAAGGTTCATTAGAGAACCACTTGAAATACTTCCTTAGGGAAATGTGCTCCAAAATGTCCTACTTGATGTTCTGGGTCAGCTGTTTAACTCTACAGCCTTTACGGGTGTGGACCAGCTGTGCAGTGATGACCGGACACAGCGGAATTGAGTTGGTTGTGCCTGGAGAGATGACACAGTCATTCCTTCATGGCTCACTTTTGCTTCTAGTGTCTAGTAAAGGTCAGGATTAGATGTAGGAAGTTTCCAGTGAATGTCAGGGACCAGCACCTTCAGAATGACCACGGGATCAAAACAATGAAGGAGCACAATGCTCACACGCAGTTGTCGACCAGAAGAATAACTAATGTCAGAGTGTATGTCAGTCAATAAGACGTCAAAATAGTAGGGGTTAAATTTTGGCTTAACTAAATTAGATCTTCTTAGGCAAATATTATTTCCAATGTCCAGTCCTTCATTTATCTCAGGTAGGACTTCCAGTTCTTATTAGAGTCCTCTTCAGGAGCTTCCCAAATGAGAATAACACCAGACTAACGTCACAACTGTAGTATTAACAAAATTAATAAAAATGGCCATTGCTTGCCTTCTGACCTCACATATTTATATGCCATGTGGAGTCCTATTTAACAATGAACTTATTACTATCACACATTCATGATATCTGATATGTTACAAAGTTGTTCAAAGAGTCCCAAGCTATGTAGCCAGCACAAGACACCAGGCCCACTTGCTCTTCAGGTGACGCCTTTAGATAAAAGAACAAGGTAGAGTCATCTTTACACAGCCACAGGGTAAACGCAGTGTCTGAACACAGAATGCCCTCAGCAGGTACAGGTGAATTCAAAAGACCAACTTAGGGCTAAGAGGATGGATCAGCAGCTGAAGGTAGGTGCTGCCAACCCCGGCCACCTGAGCACTATCCACAGAGTCCAGCATCTGGCCAACTGACCGCAGCAAGTTGTTCTTTGACTTTCGTATGCATGTTGTACATACAGTCATCCATGTTGTACATACAGGCTGTCCTAGGGTTTTATTGCTGTGAAGAGACACCATGGCCAAGGCAACTCTTTTTATTTATCTATTTTTTTTATTTTACTTTGGCTTTTCCATACAGGATTTGTGTGTGTGTGTGTGTGTGCGCGCACACACACAGCCTTGATTGTCTTGGAACTAGCTCTGTGGACCAGGCTGGCCTCGAACTCACAGAGATCCATCTGTCTTTGCCTTCTGAGTGCTGGAATTAAAGGCGTGTGCCACAACCGCCTGGCCAAGACAACTCTTATAAAGGAAAACATTTAATTGGGGCTGACTTACAGGTTCAGATGTTTAGTCCAATATCATCATGGTGGGAAGCATGGTGGCATGCAGGCAGACATGGTGCCGGACTGGTAGCTGAGAGTTCTACATCTGAATCCAAGGGCTGTAGGAAGAGGCAATGAACCTTGAAACCTGGCTTGAGCATTTGAAACCTCAAAGTCTACCCCGCAGTGATGCACTTCCTCCAACAAGGCCGCACCTCCTAATATGCCACTCCCTGTGAGCCTATGGGGGCCATTTTCATTCAAATCATCACACAGGCACAGACACAAAATAAATGTAAAAAATAAAAATTATAATTTGCGCCAAAGATCAGGACCAACAAGCCCATGAGTTAAATCACATACAAGAACAGCACACACGCTATGACTCCATCTCGAGTTCTCAGTTAGGCACCGTCATGGCAGTGAACGAGGAAAGCTGGGTGGGAGAAGCATACACGTCCTTAGAACTGCTGGGATCTGGTTGGGATCTAAAGCGCATGTTAAAATGTTCATTTTGGTAAAGCAGGATGGGTAGAATGCTCATTATTTTAGGTTTGTATCACATATTTAGAGGTTTGGAAACTCAGAGTGTTGCAGGAACAACCCATGAGTCAAAGCCAGCTGCATTTGCTGTGACAGCGAAGTGGCGACTAACCCCCTGCTTTATGAACGGCATTTGGAGACCAAGGACTTCCATTTGAAGTTTTGATAAATTTAAAAAAAAAGTTTCCATAGTTGAGTGAAAAATATAAAGCATCACTTTAAGATAAATTCCTAATGCTTCCATTTATCTGCTCTAATTTACAAGTGGAATTATTTCTCATTTGTATTTAATTCAGCCATTTACAATGATTCCCAGATGGCACAGTTTCACCTCAAAAAACTTAAATATACTCTCATTTATAGTACCCACAGGAGACTATTCTTGAAAAACTTAGGTCTAATGAGTCAGAAAACTGCCTGAAAAGGCACTCAGCAGTGTGTGAGCAGCCCGGTACGTTAGGTGAGAAAATAGACTCTGAGGTCATTCTGAAGCCAGGGTCCTCCTGCAGTGTCAATTATAACTTCTCTTTGCTACTTTTCTATTGCTGTGAAGAGACACCAGGACCAAGGCAGCTTATAAAAGAAAGCATTTAATTGGGGGCTTGCTTACAGTTTCAGAGTTAGTCTCTGCCCATCATGGCAGGGAGCATGGCGGCAGGCATGGTTTGTTCTGGACCAGTAGCTGAGAGCTCACATCTTATTCAACATTGGAGGGATAGAGCAAGACTAGGCTTGGGGTGGGCTTTTTAAACCTCAGAGCCTACCCCCAGTGAAACACTTCCTCCAACTAGAAACCAAACATTCAATTAAGTGAGCCTATGGGGACCATTTTCATTCAAACCACACCTTCTTTGCAGGACTTGTGTTCTGGAAGACTAGGTAAATGAATCAATAATGATGTCTGTATTGGGCAGGTCCTCTAGTGAACAAAACTGAGAGAATGCATGAATGTGTATGGTAATACATTTGAATGGCTTATAACCAATAAGGACTAGGTAGTCCCCACAGTGGCTAGAGAGGGTGAGAACCTATTTCTGCTCAGGCTACAAATAGTGCTGAAGGACTAGATAAGTCCTGGGAAGTTGCTAGTCTTCAATCCATGTTGTAAGTCCAAAGATGCTGCTATCTGAGGTCACTGAAGGATGGTAGCAGCAGCAGCAGCAACAGCAACAGCAGTATCATCATCATCATCAGCAGCAGCAGCAGCAGTATCAGCATCATCATCATCATCAGCAGCACCAGCAATATCAGCAGCCTCAACATCATCATCATCTTCAGTATCATCATCATCATCATCAGCAGCAGCAGTATCATCATCATCATCATCATCATCATCATCATCATCATCAGCAGCAGCAGCAGCAGCAGCAGCAATAGCCATACTCACCAGCAAAAGTAGAAGCAGGCAGGCAAGACTTCCGTGCAGTCTCTTTACAGCCGATGCTGGAAAGGGCCACCCAATCTGGGGTGTCTTCCCCATGCTAATCTTCCTGGAAGTACCTCCCAGACCTGCATTCTCTTAGTTGTTCACATCAACCATCACAGTGTCCAGCTCTGTATGTTTACTGTTCTAGAATAATCTAGTTTCTGAAAAAGCTGTGCACCATCTTTCCACAGCATGAACACCATATTTAAATCCCCCAGAGTTGGCTTGTTTCTTTATCAGTAGTACTTCTTTTACTCTTAGAAAACATTCAAAAAGGTATTGGCAATGTCACACAATCCAGTGATTCATTTTAAACATGCCTCTAGCTATATATTTAAATTTTACTATTTGAAAGTGTTTATGTATATGTACACATCATGTGTGCACAGGCATGTATGTACACATGTGGAGGTCAGAGGACAACTTGTGGGAGTCTATTCTCTCCTACCATGTGAATCCAGAGGATCAAGCTAAAGTTGTCAGGTAGGCATCTTTACCCACTGAGCAATCTTGCTGGCCCCTCTAGTAATAGTTTACAAAACAGGAAGAGGAGGGTTTACTTTCAAAAGACAGCATTAAAAATCTTTTAACTGTATTCCTAAATTTAGTGTATGGTTTCACTTTTAACTGTGTCTCTAGCTTTAGAGTATAGTTTCACTGGCCAAAAAATTTATTGGATTAAACATTAATGTAACTAGGAAGCATACTGATGGCTTCCAAAATGGCATGCATTTTAGCTTTTTGTTAAGGCCTACAATGAATTTTTCTTTTACTAGTGGAAATGTGGCTGAAATGTCCGCATGCTCACCACAGGTGATGGTGTGTCCAGATACAGGCACAGCCTCATTGTGGATTGATTTCCACGGGATTCCTTTCCTCAAAGGTAAACTATAAAATTATGCAGCAGATTATATTGAGATTTGACTGATACGCTTTGATAAGATTAACCATATATTTCAACACAAAAAAATTCTCTCTTTGGAAGATACGATTTTTTTATAGTGAATAGAAATTAGAACAAGAGGCATTGGAATGGCCCATTCACTGGTTTGCTGCACCAAGGCAAACACTTGAAATTCTAACTCCTCATTATCAATGACTGAATGAAGAGATGACTTGGTAGTAAAGTCACAGGAACTTTATTTATTGCAGCAAATACTTCCATGGCATTTGTGAACTCAGAATTTCTATGAAATAGGTTTGAAAGTTATACAATTAAATCAGCCAGAATAGTCTTTATATAAAAAAAGAAAATCCAAACCACCAAAAAGTACGTTTAATGTAATAACAAAATATAAAAAGGAAAGCCATGATGGAATGAAAAGGGCAGCTTGGCAATGAACGTAAGCAAGGCTGGCATCTGTCTGCCCAGTGTGCACCCTGTCCTCACGACACACCCCACACAGGCCGCATGGAACCTAGATGACCCTGAAGACCTATTAGAGGTTGAAGGAAATTGCTGATGAAGTGTTTAAATATTTTTATAAATAATAGTAACAAAAATAACCCACACTTTCAGTCTCGCTTCAGCCTGGTTCTTAATATTGTGTCAAATTCCCCTCTAGATGGATACTGTATTAGGCTTTCTTCTGAAGTCAGGTGCCCACTTTACCACATTTATGACCGAATGATGTCATTTGTGCTAGCAGTGTCCTACATGAGGGAGAAGGAAGGAAGTCAACATGATCACTGAAGTCCCTGACTTAGATCATCCGGGGACACTGTGCTTTGGTATCCAACATTCTGAAGTGTCACTTTCTAACAATGTCCTATCCCAGGGAGTTTCTTAGGTTAAGTTGGAGGAATTTCAGCTCTGCAGACACTTGCTGGGCCAGCTGTTTCCTGGAAGTTGTTTTTGCCCTGATGAGAGCTGCCCCAGGGAAAGTCATGTCTTACCCATATGCCCAGATCCTAAAAGAAATTATTATTTTCTGTGAAAAGACACAAGGACTAAGCAATCTATGGTTATTTCTCTATGTAGCCTTGGCTGGCCTGGAACTCACTATGAAGATCAGGCTTGCCTTGAACTTACAGAGATCCTCCTGCCTGTCTCCAGAGTGCTGGGATTAAAGCTGTGCACCATGACCCTCAGGCCTTGAAAGCTTTCCCGATAGAGAGGCTGCCTACCTACTGCAAACACCATTACCCCCCAGGAAGGCACTGCTGGACTGAGTTTGGCTCAGCTCCTCACAGCTCATCGGAGGTGACGTTCACTTTGGGGAGGTTACATTCCTTGCTGGTTTGACAGTTCTGAAGAATGTCCTTGTAGTAGCTCTTCAGATCCTCATAAAAAGCAACGGTTTCTTGCGAGTGAGCCAAGGGTAACACCTTTTCGTTCAGCAGCATCTGCACTTGGAATTCCTCTTGTGGGGTCTTGGCATTTTCACAATGGTAAAGCACAAATATCAGGTTTGAGGCATAAGGTACGATACGGCCACTTCGGAACTTGCGATGGTCTTGCTCCTTAAAATTATATGCTGTGAGGGGCTCCTTGTCTTTGAAGTAGCCCATGAGTGAGAGCAGTGGCAGGAGGGTCTCCGCATGACCAAACTGGAGGATGACTGGAGAAGAAACTGGCTGAGACCTTAAATGAGACATTGAAGGGAAAACATATATTCATGTCAAAAACATATTTACACTTAATGGTACCTCATTTTCTCATTTGAAAATGTAATCCCATCTTTATTTTTTACTATTATTACATTTAGTGTATAAGTTAGGGGAGGCTCACTAATGCTATGGAATATTCCTTTACACTGTGTGAATATATGCCACTGTGATTAGTTTAATAAAGAAGCTGAATGGCCGACTGCTGAACAGAATATGGTTAGGCAGGAGAGTCAGACTAGGAGAATGATCGGAGGAAGAAGGGCAGAGTCTGGAGTTGCCAGTGAGACGCAGGGGGAGGAGATGAACACATCATGCTAAAAAAGGTACCGACACATGACAGAGCATAAATAAGGAATGGGCTAACTTAAAATGGAAGAGCTAGTTAGTAACAAGCCTGATCTATTGGCTGAGTATAGGTAATGTAAGTGTGTTTGTTTGAGAGCAGCTGCAGGACAGGAAATCCCCACCTCCACACTAATGCCGTAGCATGGAGGTCAGAGGACAGGAAATCCCCACCTCCACACTAATGCCGTAGCATGGAGGTCAGAGGACAAATGTCAGGAGTTGGTCCTCTCCTTCCACCATGTGGGCCTGGTATACAGAACTCGATTGATGGTCAGGCTTGGCAGGCAAGCACCTTTACCCACTGATGACTCCTATTTTAAAAGTTCTTTATATATGTAACTCAAGCATATGGCTGAAATTCTGTGGGAGAACTGAACTATTTTTACAGAAAACATCAAGTTCTAGGAATCAGGATATCCAGAGTGCTGCAGCTCTATCTGAAGAAGAGCACAGGACCATTCTGTTGAGAAGACCCTCAAGTGCCCCCCGCAGCACTGGCCTGCCTTTCTGGGAGGCGCGGGCTGAGCTGGTCCCCGGGAAGACTGCACTATGGCGCACCCCATGAAAGTCCACTCAAAGTGCTGTCTCTCTTTCCACGTGTTCTTTCTCTCAGTACACAATCGTTCATTTGTGTGTGCATACACATGTGTGCACCTTTGCACACACAGAGGGACCAGAAGAAGGTGCTGAGTGCTAGCCTCTGTCACTTTCCTTTGAGATTGGAGGTCTTTCCCCAATGGTTGAATTTGGGGGGGGGTGAGATCAGAATCCAGCAGGCCCTAGTAATTCTGTCCCCAGAGCTGAAGTAACAGGCATTCGTGAGGATAAATACAATAACAGGCATGTGTTGGGTAGAGAGACCGAAAGGGCTGAGCATAAACTGTGAGTTTAAGGCCCTTAAACATATCTAAACTATAGAAGAAGTTAAATCTACGTTTTGATCCTTTTGAACTAGAGTTGAACATAAGAACACATCTATCACTGAGCTTGCTATAATTCCAGTCTGACCCAAATTTTAAATCTGAAGATTCTTTAGGCTTAAATTTTAAAAAAAAGTCTCATTTTTTCCTTTTATCTCCCTTGCTATCAACACTGTTGTAAAGTCATCAAGTTTTCAGAAGAATGGTAAGGAAAATGGTGCTGTAAAATGTTACTGTGGGGCTAGAAAGGTGAAGTTTGGAGCACATGCTACTCTCACAGATGCCCAAGACGGGTTCCCACCATCCATATAAGACAGCTCACGATTGCCTGTAACTCCAGCTCCAGGGGATCGGACGCCCTCTTCTGGGCTTTGCCAGTACCTGCATGCATGCATGTGCACACATAAATAAAAATTGAAGGTAACTTTCTAAAAAGACCAAGTTTTCAAAAGGTATACTGAGTATTTTATTTTATATACAATCAAACTATTTATATATTAGATTCATAAAGGAAGCCATGCAAACCACAAATAACCTATTACTGTCTTCTGGCATTTGACTGAATTTAAAAATAATTGCATTTAAAAATTTAATTCTGTAAATTAGTATTTACAGAAAAATTATTACTTATAATATTTTTATAAATAGATAAAATTTATAATATTCATAAAATAAGTTATAAAATAAATTATTCTAGATAGCTGGGGCTGGATACATGGTTCAGGTGTTTAGAACACTGACTGGCTGTTCTTCCAGAGGATCTGGGTTCTACTTCCAGCACCCATATGATGGCTGGCAACCATCTGAACCCCAGTTCCAGTGACCCCAATGCCCCCTTTTGGCTCCATGGGCACTGTGCACATGTAGTGTACATGCACACATGCAAGCAAAACCTACACATAACTAAAAATAAATAACAATTTAAATTAAAGACACTTACAACAGGAAGGAAAGTGCTAGTTTTTATAAATGCCACCAGAGCATACTCTGATGCAGAACACTCTCTGCTGTAAAAGTCTGCAACATATAAAAAACTCTAAAGCTCTGGCTAATATGTCAGTACCATAAAACAAAAGTAATTATGATTATAGCTAAAGGTAAAGATGTTTTCACTCCCTCAAGAACAGTCTAAAAAACTAAATGAGAATCATTAAAAGCAGAACATGATTTCCAAATGTGCCTACAGGAAATAATAACTATTTAATAGTTTATGTATTTTATAGTAACAAAGTAAAGATATTTTAAGTTTATAAAATGTCAAATAATAAAAGAGGAATGAGCATGATTTCATGTTTGATGCTTTCTCAACCTTTACTGCAGATCAAAGCATCCAGTATGAAGCAGATGCTCTTGTAACTAAGAAGGAGGGTGTTGGTGCTCATATTAAAATAAAAGGTCCGGGGCTGGAGAGATGGCTCAGTGGTTAAGAGCACTGCCTGCTCTTCCAAAGGTCCTGAGTTCAATTCCCAGCAACGACATGGTGGCTCACAACCATCAGTAATGAGATCTGGTGCCCTCTTCTGGCCTGCAAGCATATATGCAGGCAGAATACTGTATACATACATACATACATACATAAATAAATCTTTAAAATAAAAGGTCCCAAATAAAACGGCGCCACGTTCAATTTTGCAAGATGTCATAAGGAACAGCCTTTTCAAAGATCCACTGGGCTAATTTGCTAGGTGTGGTAGAAGCATCACTCCATGCCAAGTGCTGGGCACCTCACTCACTGCTCACGTGGGTTGGGGTGAGGAGAAAGGCAGGTAAGATAACAACGAGGAAATGGAATTCTGGCTCTCACAGATAGTAGCATCTAACTGTTGGTAAATTCTTCTGTCTGAGGAGGAACTTGCTAAGGGTCAGTGTGTGGAGAGCCCGGTGTACATACTGCTTCCTGACTGATAATTGAGCAAGTGCAGCAGCTGGCTTGCATTGCCAAGGCAGGAATACACTTGCATTTGCTGTACACAGGAATACACTAGAATTCACTGTATAGACCAGTCCAGCCTCAAACTCAGAGATTTGCCTGCCCCTGCCTCTCAAGTGCTAGGATTAAAGAAAGGCATGTACTACTACATAGGCCATAAAGTTACATATTTTAAAAGATTGGTTTCCTTCAGGTAGAATGTACCTGAAAATTAAAAATAAACTTGTGGCTTGCTACTCT
Source organism: Ondatra zibethicus (assembly GCA_004026605.1). Taxonomy (NCBI): domain Eukaryota; kingdom Metazoa; phylum Chordata; class Mammalia; order Rodentia; family Cricetidae; genus Ondatra; species Ondatra zibethicus. Next base: position 54,624 of record PVIU01003774.1, on the reverse strand, counting down.
GGCTCTGGATGCAAGCTCCTGTCACTCGAGCCTTCACAAACTTGAGCAGCTGCTAAACTGAGCACAGGAGAAGGTAGGGGCTCCACAGCCAGAAACTGAGGCACAAGAATGTATTCAGCAAGCACACCTGATGAAGATAAGCCGCTTCCTTTGCGGAGCTGCTAGACTGAGCTACAGCACAGAGCAGCAAATAGCACGGTGCCAAAAGAATGGGGAGCTGCAGCAGCAGGGGTCATGGGGCACACACATTAGGTCTAAGGGACAGGTTCTGCTCACAGGTGGTGCTCCATCTAAAATGTTGTGTATAACACTACACCGAGGACAAACACCGTGTCAATGCCATACTCACTTGACTGTGTAACATTTTAAAACTCATCAGGTACCCCAAAGCACCAACCCTAAAGTAGAATTTCAGGTACCCCATGACTTAAGTTTCATCATACAATCAGAGCCAAAATAACTAAAAAGATTACGTGGGAAAAAAATCTTAAAATCCTCTCCTATAAGAAAATACTTGTGTAAAGCTAGGATAAGTCATCTAGGAAAGCAGGTACTTGTTTACTTTCAAACCACTGCTGATTTAAAATCAAACCAGTATCCCGCCTGCTAGCTCAGGAAGATCGCACTGTGTCAGTGCTTGGTCCTCAGGCTCTTATCTGGAAATCAAGTTACAGGGAGTAAGGCAATGGCTTATGTTCTTAAACTGGCAGAAAGTCTTCCAAGGATATTTAATGCAAGGACCATCCACCTCAGATTTTCAGTCAGAAGTGCCATAAAGTAAGAAAACTAAATAAAGTGTTAAAAATCTGTTTCTCCTTGTTGTGGTGCTAGCAGTTAAACCTGGGGCTTTGTATGCACGAAGCATGCAGCCCACCACTACCCTGTTCTTACAGACCTTTCCTGCTCTGACTTTGGAGATGGGGGTCTTACCAGATAGCCCAACATCTCCTGGAATTCACTATTTAGCCCAGGCTGGTTTCTGCTTCAACTTCCCTAGTGCTGGGATTACAGGCAGGCACTACCATATATGACTCTCTCTCTCTCTCACACACACACACACACAAAACCTTATTCTTGATTTATTTCAAATACAGCACCAAAGGAGTTTAATAGATGGCTAGCTTGAGGTTTTATAGGTGAGAAGGCAAACTTAGCCTACTTGCAATTAAGCTTTAACCAAAAGAGCTGGGCCCCTATGCAGCCTAGGGCTGCTGGGAGTTGGCCACCATGACAGGCTGGGCCACAGGCTCCCAACAGCACTCCCATTAACAGTATCTCAGAACATCAACTGCGTAAGTCTCAAACAGACATTTTTCTTCACTTCTTTTTGCTTCATATAGCCTGAATTCAACTTAGATATCATTGGGGATTTAGGTAAAATAAATAAATAGAGATAACAAAGCAATCTTCAAGGTTCTCCAGGGGCATAGTTTTCTTCTTCAAGGCTCCTAAGAAAGCATAAGAAAGCCTCTAGGGCTGGAGAGATGGCTCAGAGGCCAAGAGCACTGGCTACTTTTCCAGAGGTCTTGAGTTCAATTCCCAGCACCCACATGATGGCTCACAACCATCTGTAATGAGGTCTGGTGCCCTCTTCTGGCCTGTCAGCATACATACAGGCAGAATACTATACATAATAAACAAATAAATCTTAAAAAAAAAGAAAGAAAAGCATCTAAATCATTTTTGGGATATAAAACTCAAATGAACTTAGATAATTTTTTTAGTTATTTTAAAATCATAAAGTTCAAAATCAAAAGTACATTTACAACTAAGAGTAAAGAATGCTTTTCTTCATTTATAAGAAAGAGGATGTGGCTGTACATAACCTGATTTCTACTTTGTTGTTTAAAATTCGACTGGTAAAAATATCAGATTTAGATAAACATAGGCTTCCATGGAAACATCTATGTCGAAAAGGGAATGTGTCCTCCCGAAAGGGTTAATATAGTCCTTAACAGCGGCCCACGCTTACATTTCCCTGCCCTTTTATAAGACCTAAATGTCTATTATTAAATGCCTGTTGGGGGGTGGATAGATTTAAGTAATATAAGCACTCAGTGGGAAAAAAATATCGTGTTTCTCTTCTAAATTACACCTGAACAGCAAATGTGTGTGTGGGAGTGGGGGAGGGAGTGTGAAGGATCCTCACTATGGGAGGCTGACTGAGTTGTGGGAATTTTGCACATGCATATACAAAAGATTTTTTCATGTGTACATACTGTGCTGTGCTCATTTTCACACCCCATCCCCCTAAACTCCCTCTGAACTCTTTCTTCCCAACAATCTCTCTCTCTCTTTTTTTTTTCGTTTGCTTTGTTTCATGACCCACTGAGCTGCGCTAAGGCTGTTGGCATAAGCATGGTGAGGGGCTGTTTACTGGAGCATCAGCAACTCAACAGTGGCTACGCCGCTAAAGAAAATGCCGCCTCTTCCCCATCAACCTTTAACTGCCAACAGCTTCCAGGGAGAGATGGGGCTTTGGGAGCACCTCCCCACACAGGGGTTTTGAGCAGCTCCTGTTACAAGAGTATATGAACTGATTTTTATGAGAAGCCATTAAAAGTATGTACATAGTTTTTTATAAAGTCTCTAACATTTTTAAAGGGAGGATTTCTTTTGGCTTATGTTTCAGAGGGTTAGTCATCTCCATTCACCAGAAGAGGCAACTGCACAGAACCCTGTGGCTGTGCAGGCCTGGCTGAGTAGAACTGTTCACTTCACAGCCAATCAGGAAGCAGAGAGAAAGGGTAAATCAGTAACTCCTATAAGGAAGCAATTAAGGTTCATTTCCAGGGACATGCTGCCATCGCTCCAAGCACTAAACTGAATAGTAAACCTTAGAGAGTTCAATTTAGTTCTAAGCCATCTCCTGGGAACAGGCTAAGCACTCCATGAAAGGACCAACCGCCCAGTTTCTGCCTCTGCTGTATCCCAAGGATAGCATGGAATGCGTCTGGATTTATTTCTGGCCTTCTCTGAGTCAGAGCTCCAGAGCTAGTCTACAATGGACCCCAGATACTAGCAACACAAATGGGAGCAAATGTGCCTGAGTCTGAATGGGGAAAACGCTTGCTCTCTGTCTGTCTGTCTGTTTCTCTCTCTCTCTCTCTCTCTCTCTCTCTCTCTCTCTCTCTCTCTCTCTCTCACACACACACACACACACACACACACACACACACACACAGGAGGGGGCTTGTTGGGCAGAAGGTTTGTGGGCAGGGGAAAGGACCAGAGGGTCATGCAATGAATATGCTGAAGACAGATCATGGACATGTATGGACTGTAATTCAGGTTGCTTGTATGACCATGGGCATGGGATTGTGACATTAGTTATAGGGGCACAGGTGACTTCCCATGGCTACACCACTGAAGAATGCCCCGCTACCCCTCAGCAGTCACTAGATGACCAGAGCTCCTCAGCTACAGGTGGAATCTCATACTCTACTTTAGTTTTTGACATGGGATGGCTCACTGAATCTGCAACTCCCCAGATGGGCTACACTGGCTGGCCTGGAATCCACCTGTCTCTGCCTCTCAGTGTAAGGGTTACAGAAGTGTGCTGCCATGTCCTGCTATTTACATGAGTGCTGGGGACCCAAATGCAGATCTTCATGTTTGCACAGCAAACAGCTTACCGGTTAAGCCACCTCACTTGCTCCTAAGCAAATCTAACAAGCCAGATCTCAAAAATAAGTTCAGTGTAATCAATGAATTACTTTATGTTACCCAGGAAGAATATGGTTCTGAAAATTGCACCCTTATTTTACTTATATATATCAGTGAGATTTTAAATCTTCAACCAAAACCGAAATTAAATCTGAAGTCTAAAATTGCATTAAGAAATGAGACTATGTATATGTTCAAATTGGGTAAAATGCCTGAAGTAATTTGAAATGCTCAGAAAGAAAAACTAATAATTGCATGTTTTCCCCCAAATGTACTCAGCTAAGTCTTTCTAAGCTCTTAATTTTATGTTTCACACGCAACTGGTATTACACAAACTTTGTTTCCAAATATGATCTAGGAATATCAGATGGAGCTTTGGACAAATCTCACCACTTGTACACTTATGTAAGAACACAAACAAGTAGCTGGAACCGCCAGGCTTATAACAAGTTTTGAGATGAAAATCAGCGAAAATAAATTTTGTTCACAAGTCTTCTTATAGATTTGACTGCAGCAAGTCTCTGGAGAAGTATGCATTTGACAACATAAGCCTACAACTAAAATGATGTATTTTTTTTCTTAAGCAAAACCATGTGGAAATTAAACTCACAAGATAGAGAGGAATAAAAGCTACTATTATCCTTGTTACTAATATTAGGACATGGGAAGAATGATCTGAAACAGCAGTTTTTGGACAGACAATGGAGTAAGAGAGAAAGGAGGCAAGTGAGCTGACCCCACCAACTGCCCTGGCTGACTGCCGAGAGCTTGCAGGCTGTGGTGGAGGACGGAGGAGCACACAGCAGGGCAGGCTGTGGTGGAGGACGGAGGAGCACACAGCAGGGCAGGCTGTGGTGGAGGATGAAGGAGCACACATGGCATAGCAATCCTGAGGTGAGCGGGAATCTATTAAGGAAGCCCTGGCTGGGACTCATGGAGCAGATCCCAGAGAAGAGAAACAACAGGCAAGGTTGCTAGGGAGTCCAGATGGGCTGCTCAAATGTCAGTGGCTGTCACACACAGGGAGTCAAACATCCAAATTTGGAGGAAACGATTGGCAAAAATATTCCCGAAGCTTATAAGGCAAACTGTAAAACCTCAAATCCATAGGAAAGAGATGTCTCCCTGCTGGGACAAATCAGCTCATCAAGAGGCATCAACAGAGACCAAAAGAGGGCCGGAGAGATGGCTCACAGTTCAGAGTATTCCTTGCTCTTCTAGAGGACCTGAGTTCTGTTCCTAACACCCATGCTGAGTAGCTCACAGTGCATATATAATTCCAGATCCAAGGGATACAACACCCTCTTCTGAAATCTGTAGGAACCTGCATTCACTCACATACTGCTTTTTCTTCTGAACTGCTTACTTTAGTAACTAAAAATAAATTAAAACTTAAAAGAGAGAGTGTGTTAAAGATTTAGTGAGTATATACAACAGTAGAGGAAGACAAACATTGGGGTCTGACTTCTACACACATGTATACATTTGTGCATACATATAGACATGTACTTACACACCTACTATACACAGATACATACAAGATAATTACATGTTTTTTAAAATCAAGGAGAAAAGAGGTATTAGCTTAAATTGAAGTTAGCTGCAATAAAGATAAAGAAAATGTAAGGAATTGGAAAGTATAAAAACTGTATATTGGAAGGTTAAAACATCTGAAGAGATGGCTTGGAGGGAAAAGGCTCTTGCCTTCAAGTCTCAACCTGAGTTTGACACCTAGAATCTACATGGTAGAAGAGAACAGACTCCCTCAAGTTATTCTCTGAACTCCACACACATGCTGTGACACACACTCATGTGCAAACACACACACACATGCATGAGCATAGGTAAGAAAATAAATGTAATTTTAAAAACCCACAAAGCAATGACTAGATATAGAACACGAGGGAAATGGAGTCCATAATGACATGGTCATATGACTTAGATGTCGAGGAGGCTGGGGTGGCACTAAAGTAAGCAGTTCAGAAGAAAAAGCAGCATTGTAGAAACACCTCTGTCTATACCACAGTCTACATCACACATACATATGACAACAACTACCCAAGGCATCGAGATAGTTAGCGAAGACAGAACAGTATGTTGAAATGTCTTAGACCCACACAGTATAACAATGAGAGCTTGCCTACCCAATAGATAGATAGATAGATAGATAGATGAGCCCCCCCCCAAAAAAACAGACATATGAATCTGAACTTAGGGAACAGCCAAGCTGTTTACATAAACTCTCCTTATTTAGCCCATCATCTTTCAATATCTAGCACTAAAAAGATCATGGCCCCAGGGTTACACCCCATGAACTGTATAAAACGACCTACAATCTGAACACATTCCTAAGAACTTTAAGAGATCATACTCCCCCCACCCCATTTTAAGGAGTAAACTGACAAAAACAGTAGAAATTTATTGTGCCCCATACAAGGGTGTTATGGCACAGTGGTTTCAATGCTACCATCTAACGTTAAAAGAAAGAATTATACAACTAAAAAAAAACTATTAATTACAAAATCTGAAATACCCAAGGCATAAGAGTAATGTCTATCTTTTGATATTACTACTGAGTAGATACTTTGGGTGGATTTGCTCAGTTACATGATGTTTAATGTCAGAAACTGCCAATGTTCTCCAAAAAGGGTATAATATTTTACATTTCTATTAGTCATGCATGAAGTTGATCATCTTATTTTCCCCAGTTTAAGGGTCATGAGTGGTATTTTACTGTGGCATTGATATCCATGATGATGGATGATGGAAAATGCTGGTGAATATTTTCTTATATACATACTTCCCATTCATGTGTTGTCTTTAATTAAATCTGTTTACATCTTTTGCTCTTCCTTGTTATTTGGGAGGGGGGATAATGGCATTCAATCCAGGACTTGTATTTATTAAGTACAGACTGCATACTATATCTGTAACCCCTCTTATACCTTTTTAAAAAACAGATCATTTTCTTATTAAGATGTAATTCTCTATATATCTGGATTCAAATTCTTATATACATATACATTTTGCAAATATTTTCTATTTCCCAAATAGTAACTTTGAGAAGAATAGTTTAAAATGTGATAAACCTATTTTGTGAATTTTTATTAATGGATCACGGTTTGGGTGTTACATAAGAAAGCCTCACTTAATCCAAGATCATAAGTGTTTTCTTCTGAGAGTTCAATCTTTTATAATTAGGTCATTGCTCTTATTCTCTCTTTTGGAAGTTTATGGTTTTAGGCGGTACATTAAAATCTATGACTTATTTGTACTGTGAAGGGTCTAAGTGTCTTATCTCTTTAGCACAGACATCTAGATGTCCCAGCATCATCTGTTAAAGTGATGTCCTTTCCCACAGTATTGCCTTGGCATCTTCTGTTGAAAAGCAATTTAACACACATTGCTGTTCTTCAGTACGCATGGGGAACTGGTTCTAGGGCTCCCCCATGGAAACACACATACAAAATGGTGTAATATTTACATATGCTCTATATTTATCCTGCCATACACTTTAAATTATCTCTAGATTATTTCTAATAGCTATGTAAAGATTAATATTCAGTATTATTTAAAGAATAATGAAAAATAAAAAATCTATATATACTCAGTACCCATGTGAACTTACACATAATGACTAAACAATGAGGAGGGGAACCCATGGATATAGATGGCCTACTAAATATGAGTTTATTTCACGATGTTACTGTATCCCTTGATCTATCTATGACTATATTATGTCTGAGGGTATCTTTTTGAGGCAAGGTTTTGTTATGTAACCCAGGATGATCCTCCAGCTCATAATTCTGCTTCAGCCTCCAAAGTGCTGGGATTCCAGGTACATACCAACACACCAGCACACCAACACACCAGGTGCACAGCAGAACACACCAGCACATCAGGAGCACAGCAGCACACCAGGCGCACACCAGTACATCAGGAGCACATCAGCACACTAGGTACACACCAGCACACCAGGAGCACAGCAACATACCAGGTGCACAGCAGCACACCAGGTGCACACCAGTACATCAGAAGCACATCAGCACACTAGGTACACACCAGCATAGCAGGTGCACACCAGCACACTAGGTGCACTCCAGCACACCAGGAGCACTCCAGCACACCAGGAGCACTCCAGCACACCAGGAGCACTCCAGCACACCAGGAGCACACCAGCACACCAGGTGCATACCAGCATAGCAGGAGCACACCAGCATACCAGGTGCACACCAGCACACTAGGTGCACTCCAGCACACCAGGAGTACTCCAGCACACCAGGAGCACACCAGCACACCAGGACCACACCAGCACACCAGGAGCACACCAGTATAGCAGGAGCACACCAGCATACCAGGTGCACTCCAGCACACCAGGAGCACACCAGCACACCAGGCTTTCTGTAGGTTCTGACAGAAATAGACAAATACTTTTGCTCTTTTTCAAAATTATTTTTATTTCTATAGATTTTTTAAAGTCCTGTGTAAATTTGGAACTTCTCAATTTCCACAAAGAAACTTGTGGGATTTTGATAAAAATTCTATACAACCATAGCCCGGTGTGGTGGTCCATACCTTTAATCACAGCACTTGGGAGGCAGGGACTGTGAATTCAAGGCCAGCCTGGTCTACATAGTGAGCTCCAGGACAGCCAGAGCTGCATAATAGGGAGACTTTGTCTCAAAATGAAAGAAGAACAAAACAAACAAACAAAACCCAAAGAATTCTGGTCAACCAATAATTAGGTCTTGTCTCATTTATTTTAAAACACTACTGATAAAATTTTATTACTTAAGCTCTGAACTAGGATTAAATTATAATAGCAAGCCTTACAAAGTTATTTAAGAGCCTCTTGACGCAATTATAAATTTATTATCCTTTAACACTGGGCCAATGAACAATGACCAACCAGGAAAGATCTGCTGTCTTATAAAGTGTAAGAGCTGGAAGCCATTCAGAAAATCAAACAGGAAAACATTAACTCTTATCGTAAGTATTATCTTTATTTGAAATCCCCACAGAAGCTTCTAGTTGGACCAGTGAGACGGCTCAGCTGGGAAAAGAACTTGCCACCGTGGCTGACAACCCAGGGTTCATACCTGGGACCCATATGGTGGAAGAGAAAATCAACTCTTGCAAGTTGTCCCTTGACATCCACACAATAAATAAATACACACATGCCATTTTAAAAAAATGTTTCTGGTAGCAGAAACTAAGTAGTTAATCTAGTCGGGAGTTTTGTTTTATTAGGGTTTTTGTCTTAAGTCCTGTCAAATCCAACTAGTACTGAGCCTAGAAATAAAATACATTGGAATGAATAAAATGTCTTACTTTAACCCCTGTGAAACAGACTACCTCCAGTTTCTGTTGCCCCATTTTGACCAACATCTGTAGCAATATATCTATCAAATGAAACAGGGTTGAGGGTCTATCAAATATTTCTATCATGAGCTTTAATTTTGTTTGCTTGGTTTTGGCGCTAGACACCTCACACTCAGCATGCACCTGACCACTGAGCTACAACCTCAAGGCTGTAAGAACTTGTTTTCAAAAATAACTTTTTAAAGTATGAATGTTAACAAAAGCTTCTTTTCTTCAAGCGAGAGATTCTCTTGTAAGGGAAAAGCATTTTGCATATTCATGTCAGAAGCTATTTTATAACAAACTACAAAGAACTCAAGTGCCACCGAGAAGTGAAGACAGCTAAAACTGCCACATACTCACAGCATGGATGACCTCACTGTAGGACATATGCAATTACAGAACTATCAGAAATGTAATGTTGAAAGGGGAAAAAAAAGACAACACATAGTACAACTTCAACAAAACTAGTATATTGATTGGGCAATATCAATATTGTATCTTCTTTTTAAAATATACACAAAAAAATCATGCATTGTAAGATATTTTCCAGAAGTTTACGAACAGCTAGCTCTAAATGAACTCTACATTTTTAAAGACATCTTTACCTTTGCTTCTGCTCAACTGCTTTGTCCAGGTGTAGAAAGATATCCTGAAACAGGGTACAGCTGGACCGGCTGTTAATGCTATAGCCATAACTTCGTTTCCAATATTGTTTCAGATCATTTAAATATTCCAGTACCTAAACAGAAACATTTCAAAGGTAATTTCTAATACAGTTCCAGAAATATACCAGGTGTCCTGATTAATAATAACAGCTCTGAGAAGAGTTACACTAATTTCATCATAGAGCAAATGGCACAGTCTTAGCTTCTGCCACCACATCAGCCACCTCAGGCATCTAAGGACTGACCTCCGAGGTCCAGGACTCACAGCAACATCTGTTGTACAACTGGAGTCGGGGTTAAAGGGAGACAAAGATCATCAGCTCTGGCCACTTTCTTCTGACTTTTAATCGCAGTCAATATAAATTTTTAAGAATTTTAAGACAAGAACTCCTAGAGAAACTTGGTGCTAGCCAAAGCTTAGGAGCAGAGTTAGGTCAGTGTGCTGGACCCCAAACAAAACACATCAAAGTCAGCAAAAGGAAGAAGCAACCACACATACAGACAGATTTCAACAGAAAATGAAGTAGGTAAACATAATTTAAATCTACTCAGGAATAAAACAATAGAATTAGGAATGAAAACAGTAGCAAATTATCATTACAAAAAATCATCCCATGCCCACACTTAACATGTCATATAAAAAGCTGGAAAGTGCAGGTGCAACAGAATTTAATAGCAAAGTCTAATATAAGCTACCTGACTGGGAAAATTTGCATAAACAAATAACTAGAGAAGTTCAGTGTTTAAATGGTGAGGGCATGTTTAACAGAAGGCAGACCTGGATAATGCAAATGACTTTTATAGGAAATTCTTAAACACAAAAGGTGACCACAGAATAGGAAATGCAGGTGCATTTATAACTGAAGAGGATGCGGGGCTGTGAAAAAGGCAACGCTAGGGAGTGCAGCTGGTTCTGCACCATCTCTTCTGTAAAGACCTGCCTGGCCACTGCTGACCAACTTCTTAACTATCCCATGACCTCCGGAGGGCACCCTTCTTTCCTTGTGCTTATCTTGTATCAGTATTTCAGTTCTAAGCAAATATCTGACATAAAACAGACACTAAAACAAATTTATGCTAAATAACAGTACAAGTGGCCCAGCATTTCACAAGGTCCTGTGTAACTAAAATCTCCACAGTTCTCAGAATTGTGAAAATGTCTCTCCATTTAAATGTATAAACCTTTTATACATTTACTGTGTGTATATGTGTGCGCACGCATGCACAGAAGCACACTTTTGATTGGGCAGGTGCATGTATGCCAAGAGTGGAAGTCAGAGGACAACTTGCAGGGGTGGCTCTCTCCTTCTACCACACAGACTCCAGGGACCAAACTCAGGCTGCCAGGTTTGGCTGCAGCACCTTCACTAGCTGAACCATCTCACCAAGCCACCGATTTTCAGTTTTCAAACATTTTTTTATCAAATATTTATTTATTTATTATGTATACAATATTCTGCCTGTGTGTATGTCTGCAGGCCAGAAGAGGGAACCAGGCCTCATTACATATGGTTGTGAGCCACCATGTGGTTGCTGGACCTCATTACAGATGGTTGTGAGCCACCATGTAGTTGAATTCAGGACCTTTGGAAGAGCAGGCAAAGCTCTTAACCACTGAGCCATCTCTCCAGCCCCAGTTTTCAAACATTTTAAGGGGGCATTACAAACACAAAAAATTATACAACAGCAGTAGGATAACCCTATGTTTACCCCTCATTCAGCTTCACCAATAATCAACATTTAGTCAATCCTGTTTCAACTATGCTATAGTTATCAATGGATTATCCTCAAGCAAATCCCTCATATAATTTTATTTCATCTGTAAATACTTTACTATATAATCCTACTGTATAGTATAGGTGCTAAGTTTTAAGAAATAAAATTATCTTTAATCAAATCACTGAAAAAAACACAGAACACTTAAAAGACACCCTTTTATATTTTTCTTAAGAAAAATATATGCATGCATGTGTGTGTGCTTGAATAACTTGTGTGTGTGTGTGTGTGTGTGTGTGTGCGCACGCGCGTGCACACCATGTATGAGCAGAAGCCTTTGGAGGCAGAAGGAGGCATTCGATTCCACAATTTGGAGTTAAAAAAGGTTGTGAGCCACAATGTGGGTGATCTGAGTCCTCTACAAGCTCGGTAAGTGCTCCTAATTGCTGGGCCATCTCTCTAGCTACAATATATTTGGATGAAAAAATTAACTAATTTCATATATATGTGAAATTATATACATATAAATTTTCATATATTATCAAATCATATACATATATAAAATTTCATATATTATGAAATTATATATATAAAATTCCACACATACACACATACACACACACACATATATATATATAAAATCTCTTAATGTATTTAAACATGTATTTCAAATTGTTAAGTCATGTTGCTTAAATGAGTTCTTTGGTTACAAAGAGCCAACAGAGAAACCTGGCAGGCAACATTTTCATCAAATGATCAAACATATCAAAGATGTGACAAGCTGACATAATTCTTTGTAATGGGATACATTTAGAAGTATCTCAAGTAGAATTCTTGTCAAAAATGTTCAATCTGAATTTATGTAAGTAAAAAATTAGGCACATCCAAGACATTTTGGAAAAACAAAACAAAACAAAACAAAAACAAAAACAAAAAGCCTGGATTCCTAGAGGGCACCAATGCATAACAGATGAAAGAAAGCGAGAGCGCTTTTCTAGACTAGGAGACCAAACAGACACAACACCAAATGAGATCAGTGATCTGTGATGAGACTCTGAATTTAAGAAAAACAACTATAAAGGGCTTTATTAAGATAACCATGAAAATTGTAGATTGGACTGTTATATGTTATAGTTATGATAGACACTATGATATCGGAAAATATGATATACACGGCTATATATTTATGGTCTTGTAGGAGAATTATCTTGTTTAGATGCACAAGTGCTCAGTATGTTATTCTTTTTTTAAAATATCTATTTATTTATTATGTATACAATATTCTGTCTGTGTGTATGCCTGCAGGCCAGAAGAGGGCACCAGATCTCATTACAGATGGTTGTGAGCCACCATGTGGTTGCTGGGAATTGAACTCAGGACCTTTGGAAGAGCAGGCAATGCTCTTAACCTCTGAGCCATCTCTCCAGCCCGTGTGTTATTCTTATTAAACAAGTTTTTAACATTAAAAAGTTCCAAGAGCATCCTGACACATGGAGCATTTAACAGATGTGGTGTCAGGCTTTTGCCATACATCATATTATCTACAAGTAGAAAAAAAGATGGACAGAAAGCAAGAGTAAAATGCTTGAAAGAAGAGGATGTGAATAAGCGGGTGATGAGACAAGAGCCAGGGGCAGGTTATGGCCACCTCACAGAAAGCAGCACGCACTTAAAGCAGGCACTGTCAGTCTTCACAAGGGACCACACGGACAGAGCCAGGCAGAATAGGAAAGAACAGGCAGCCAAGTCAGTTATATCCTAAACGTTTCAACATCTGGAGTAACCTGGGCAAATAGGTTCAGTTAAATGAAATTTCCCTATTATCAGAATTCATCGTTTATTACATAAATACTGAAAATCATCTCAGTTATGCTCTTCCCCTGGACCCAAGTAGTATGGGTAGGAAGGAAAGGAGATGCTTTGAGGCATGTGAATTGTGACCAGATATTTCTTTGTACTTATATTGGCAAAATTATCAATGGGGCTCTTTTCATTTTCAAAGTGTCCAGTTAAAGGAGGAATGAGGGAGAAGAAAGAAATCTGAAGGGAGGAAGAGGTAGGGGAGCAAAAGTGAGCAGCAGCAACCGACAAATACCTCATGCTTTCTCTCATATATAGAAAATAGAAAACTAGCTGTGGTGGGCAGAGAAGCAGGGGGAAACAGAGAAGGGCAGAAGCGGGGAGAACAAGGTTATTATATGACATATATGTACATAGTCTAATTCATTATTTTGTAGCTAACTAAAATATGAAATGGGACTCGGAAATTAGCACAGACCCAGGTCTGTGGGAAAGCGTTCTCTCTGAGGAGAACCGGCTTTATACTGGCCCTGCCAATTCTCCCAGCAGTAGATATTTAATGAGTTTGGAGCCCATTACAGAAGGTTATTGGGGGATGAGAAGAAGCTGGCCATCCAGCATTTACTCAGAGCACAAAGGGGATGAACAAATATTCATCCACCCTGGCACTCAGCACCTGACAGCAGCCATTCACTGAGAATCCGTCACTCCTCTCAACCCTCCCATGGCACCGGTACAAGACCCATGCATGACCTTTGACCTGCTGCTGGCCACCTAAGTCTCCACAAAACAAAATAAAGCGCCTTCATGTGCTTGAAATTTTCTGTTTGGCATATTTCTTTAGAATTTGAGTAAACTTCGAAGCAATTCTCAATTCCCATATGAACACTGATGTTTTATTTATGTACATAAGGTGTAACTAAGGTCCAGAAGTCTATAATCCTGGATGACCCAAAATATTCTCCTGATTCATCCTTTCTAGACCCTAGCACTCAAGAATCAAGCAAAATTTAGCTCCCTTAAAGTCCTCAGAGGTCTCTCTGTACTCCTTCTAAGACAGAAACTGTGAGGCACCACTGCCACCACCAGGTGGAGCCAGGCACCTCTTAGGCAAACATAGGAACTGAATTTCTCATGAATGGGATGAACTCATGGGATGAACCAGGTCTCTGGGAAACGGTCTTGCTGAGCAGAAGTTGGTCTTGTATTAGCCCTACTACCTCTCCCAGCAGTGGGCTTCTAATTGGAATGGGGAGGGGGGAACACTTAGAAATCAAATTGCTATGAAAAGAAGTTTTTCTGAGTTCTATGCACCCAAATAATTTACCTACTTAAACATCCCTTCCTCCCTCCTTACCTGGGAAAATCGGGAGTTAGCCACAGGCAGTTTATCATACTTATTTTCTGGAACACTGCTTTAAGTAAACAACAAAAATTTCAAAAAAAAAAACCAAGAGGAAGAAAATACAAACGGAACTTACCTTTGCATCATCTACATCAAACACATCACACCAGGGAGAATGGACACCTTTAATTGCCAGGTCAAATGAACAGGTGAAAAAAGCTACCTGAATTAAGTCTGGGGGAGAAAATAGGTAGAATTTGTAGGTTATTCATTTCTCTAGTTTTTAAAGACTATATAACCATAGACTACTATGTGCACGGTTATATGCACAGCTGAAAAACTGTATGTCTGGAGACAAGACTATCAGACGACCAAGGTTTGACCTGGGCCATGCAAACGGACAACTGCAACAGCAGAAGAAACCTCGACTGGGGCCTTGCTGTCCAATGAGACTATGAAGGAGGTTGGAAAGGGCGATTTTTAAAGTTTCTAAACCTGGTTGGTTACTAAGTGCATATTTTGTAGCAAACCCAACAAAGGGTTAACACATTGACTTATTAAATAGAACTCCATATTGATATCTTTAGAAGGGTAGAAAAAGGGAGCAAAAGTTTCCAATGTTTTAGTCCTCCTTGAACATTAACAATGACAGTATATTTACTATCAGTTTTTAAAACTACAAAACAGCTCATATTATAACTTTTAAGTACATAAATAGAGACACATAAAATGTGAGAGAGGACCCTATAAGATTGAGAAAGAAAAACAGAACGAAAGGGCAGGAGAAAGATGAAGACTCCAAGCAGAGAACGAGGAAAGGACAACCCCATACTAGCAAGGTAATTAGATCCATTTTCCAAACTTAGCTGCCCAAGAAATTCCAGCAGATTTCAGAATCAGGAACCAGGGATGTTTATACCGCTAACTGCTTTACTTTAGACACAAACGGTACTAAAGAAAGGGATATGTGAATCAGGGCTTGGGCTATAAAAGGAGGCCTTGATTAAGAGGAATCAAACACTGGGTTCTCTAGTAAACAAGTGGGAACATCTAAGGCCGGAGAGTTGAGGGAACGAAGGGATGAGGTGCCAACGGTAGTGGCTGCTACCATTACTCTGATTTTTGGTTCGTTTTACTGTGTTTTTCTTTCCCAAAGGAAAATGAGACCAAGATTAACTAATTGATATTATATGCATTCCATACCAGTTCAGTTTAAAGAATTCCTGAGGTAATATATAAGCCCTAACTGCTCTCATAGAGGACCCAGGTTCTATACCTAGCACCCACATGAAAGCTCACAATGGTCTGTAATCAGTTCCAGAGGATCTGATCCCCTCTTCTGGCCTCCACAGGCACCACCAGGCAACACACATGGTACTCACACACCCACACATTTGCAGGCAAACACTCACACACATGAAATAAAATATTTTAAGAAAGATTTTTATTTCATTAGGACTATACATAAAAGCTATTGGAATCTTGGGCTTCCATAAGGTTTTAGAACCACAACACCTAATAATACAGAGTGGCTTGTTAACGCTGTGTGTGTCTGAAGACATGATATGGCTCATCGGGAGTCTCAGTTCTAGCTCTCAAACTATGAGGTGATGTACTCTATAACCAGGAAACAAATGACAAAACAAACAAGCAAAAAACACTTTACTAAGCCAGGTACAGTAGATTTTAACTTTTCCCCCTTGCACCAACACCTTCTTTTTCTAATCTTTTGGAAACTGATTCACAATATAATGAGACATATAATCACTTCTCTATATATTAATATCCACTAATATCATAATAAATTATAAAGTTTTAGAAAAAATTCATTCTCTTAGTTGTCCACTCCTAGGCGACCGTGTGCCCTGTTTCCCGCTTGCAGTCACCTGCTCTCACCCTCCCAAGTGTCTCAGCATAGATGACAAACCACAGGCTCACTTCAATAGCTCGGGACAGACGCCGCTACTCACATCCCTGGAGTCTCCTCCACACACAGAAGCTGCAAACCCCCTTCACTTCTCACTTCCTAAAACTTACCATTCTCCACAATAACATGCACTCCTAAGGTTTCCCAAAACGAAAGGATTTATGATTTTTCACTTGCATGTTTTACAAAGAGGTAATATTTAATTTTTACGTACCAATTTCAGTTGCCTCTCCCTCCTCTCCTCCCGTTCCCCCCCCCCACAAGATAATTTTGTTTGTTTGTTTGTTTGAGACAGGGTTTCTCTGTGTTACAGCCCTGGCTGTCCTGGAACTCACTTTGTAGACCAGGCTGGCCAAGAACTCAGAGATCTGCCTGCCTCTGCCTCCTGAGTGATGGGATTAAAGGTGTGCACCACCACCACATGGCACAAAGAGATAATTTAGAAAAGGCAATTTTTAATTAAGTTATGCTTAGAGATGAGGCTTGCACACAAAAAATCCACATTTAGAAGCCTCATACATTAATTTATAAAAGATTTTTAAAAATATGAAAATAAAATTAAGCATGTGATATATAATTTCCCTGGCCCAAGACATGCTATTTAGTTAACATAAATTTATTGTGACCCCTAAGAGTAACTGTTGTTTTCTTTTTGTTTGTTTGTTTGTTTACATTTAACACTTCCAAACTGTTTACACCAGAATTTAAATGAAATATAACAGATATAATACCTGCATTTAAACTGTTTACTGGCACTTGCAAAGTAGCTGCAACTTTGTTTAAAATCTTCTGCATTTCAGGTCCAGTTTTGAAGGCTTCTACATGATAAAGAGCCGAATCATTTCTTTCCACATCAGTTAAAAACTTCTCACAATGATCAAAGAACCTCATTAGTTTATCGTTAATTCTTGGAGGGTCACACCCCATATCTGAAGTGAAGAAAGCATACATGTGTAAGTCATTGGCATTAGTGACAATTCAAATTACTGAAAATTTAAAGTGAAAAGTGTACATTTAACAAACTAGTAAGCTGTGTGTGTGTGTGTATTGATATATATATATATTTGATCAATATATATATATGATCAAGAGAAGGGTGCAGTTGCTAGTGGAAGCCAGAAGAGGGTGTTAGTTCCTGGGGAGCTGGAGTTAAAAAATTTGAGTTGCCTGCTATGGTACTTGGAACCAAACTTGAGTCCTCTGTAAGAGCAATACTCCCAACCACAGAGTCATCTCTCTAGTCCCAAAGAGAATGGGGTTTTTGTTTTGTGGAGTGTTTATTTTGCTTTTTTGAGGTATTAGGGGTCAAACTCAGGGCCTTTATATGGTAGGCCAGCTCTCTACCCAATAAGCTACATCCCCAGCTCAGCTTCTTCATTTATAACAATTACAATGCATGAGCTGATAGGCTAGAAAAACCTAAAAAACAGTAGACTGAAAAGAAATGAGTTAAAGCAATACTATACAAGGTATATATATATATATATATATATATATACTTAAAACACTCGTACCCTTAGAAAGCAAACTAAGACCCAGCAGTTTCCAGACACCAGGTGCAGAATTCTCCCTGCTAAGCAAGACTCCAAGTGGAACATTTCATTTTCTCAACTAATTTTCCAAGCTGCGTTACTTGACAAAATATCATGTTTTGACAAAAACTATGAAAACCAGCAAAGCAACATTGCTGTTTCAGGTCCACTGTTTCATGTCAGAAGCCCAGATGTACACAATAGACAAAACAACCCGCTACAGATGACAATGGAGTGGTCAGCGTAAAGTTTAACCTCTGGGACTGAAACAATGTGGGCTAGATTTCCCTAAACTGTTTCCATCCCTGGCTTTGTACACGAGGCAAATGCCAATCCTCACAATGCAATCTGAAGATCATAATTCATTCCTCCTGTATATATTTACACAGTACACACTGTGCTTTTTAAAAAGTGACAGGCATTTATTTAGTGTGCAGCTAGCAGGGCTCAGTTCTCTCCCTTCACTGTGCACGTCCAGGGATCTGAGTGAGGCTGGCAGGCTTGGCTGCAAGGGCCTCTACCTGCTGAGCCATCTCACCAGCCCTCTGGTTCCATTTTAAATGCTCTAGTTTTGAGACTCAAGGGAACTTTAATGGATTTAGGAGGATTTCCACTTAAATTAATGAAAAAGTGTAGCCATAATTAAAAAGCACACTCAGCAAATAGGCACACATATGTCACTAGTAACATGACATACAACGATGGGGAATTAGAAGAGCTTTTTAAATGTTAGGGGAGAGATGACAAACTGGGTACTTCTAGTTTTTTTGAGTCCCTGGAGGCTAATGAGGTCCCTCACTTCTGTTCTCTTACCTTAAAACTGATAAGCAGTTGCTTACACTTGCTCATCTTTTGGTACAAAGATGTTACATGCTATTTTCATCAGGTATGTTACGGGCAAAGTACTCAGAAGATGTATGGTGTAACTGTTGAGAGCAAGTTCTAAATCGGGTTTCCTAGATCCACATCCAGCTGAATGAAAATTAGCAAGTTATTTGGTATTTTTGCTTCATTTCTTCATCTGTGAGATTGGGCAGTGGACACGATTAGTGACTTCATAAAGCCGTGGTAAGCAGTCAACAAACTAAACGTGAAGCATGCGCGGTACACAAAGGCATTATGTTTGCTGCAATATCTGTAGCAACTGGAACATTTTTGGAGGGAAAAGATGCAATCTAGAAAAGCCACAACCTGGATTCTGGCCTGATTAGTCATAAGCTATGTAAGGGCAGCGAAGGAAACACACCAAACAGGATTCCACCTCAAGAGCTCCCAAATTCTGAAACGGTGTCATGATGGAATAAGTTTGGTGGTGCATGTGCCCATATACCACAGCCACAGCGAGGGAAACGCTACAGTAAACACAAGAATAAAACAGAGGGGAAAAGAAGGGCACAGAGAGGATCTGAGGAGCGGCTTCCTAAAACAGCACGTAAATGTGGAAATACCTGAAAAGACGATGATAAAAAAGAAAGAAAGAAAAAAAAGTCCAACTGACATAAGAAATGCAGGAGGAAAAAGTTCTATATTAAATAATGCGCCAGTTGTTTTGTTTCTCTGCAGCTTTGGAGCCTGTCCTGAAACTAGCTCTTGCAGACCAGGCTGGCCTAGAACTCACAGCGATCCGCCTGCCTCTGCCTCCCGAGTGCTAGGACTAATGGCGTGCGCCACCACAGCCCGGCAAATGTGCCAGCTGTTAAACTAGTTGCCAGGAAGGGAAAGGTTGGCGCTCAGAGGGATAATACAGTTTGTGAATGGGGAATGTAACTCGGGGAGCGATACTCCCCCCGCTTTCCTGCTGGATCTCCAGCGTCTCCTACAGCACCCCTCGCGCAGAAAATGCTAGGAAGTCACATCTGAAACAAGTGTACTATTAAGACAACAGACACAGCCTGTGCTCTGAGAGCGCACATGGAGGTGGTAGTGCGGGGAACGTAAGGCTGGAAAGGGGGCCGCGAGCAGAGGCTGAGTTGGGGGTCCGGATCTGGGGGAGGCGGGGCGCGCTGTCACCTGAGACGTCGGGCGGTGGCAGTCCGGGGTGGTAGTGTTGCCACAGCCCTTGGAGGAAGGCGGCGCTGCTGTCCACACAGCGGTGCTTGGAGCTGGTGACCAGCTGTAGGCGGCCGTAGTTCTCCCGGTTGAAGAGGTCGGGGAAGAGGGCGGCCAGGCGCAGGGCCAGCTGTCGCATGTCCTGCCGCCCCTTCTCCACCAGCTGCCCGTCCATCCAGTCATCGTACCACAGCGGCCACTCGGCCAGCGCGGCTGCCACTCCGCTCCTGCGGTCTCCGGGTCCCCGGGTCTGCAGCAGCCCCTGCAGCTGCCTCAGCTTGCGGATCTGCTTGGTCGTAGGGTAGCGGGTGCCGTGACGGATGAGGGCGACCAGCTGCACCGGGGTGCAGGTCCCCGCCAGCAGCTCCGGGTCCCGCTGCTGCGCCACCGGATCGACCAGCAGCCAGGGGTTGACATCTTCGTAGCGAGTCTTCGTGCCGAAGTAGGGGCTGAGCACCGAAGCCACCGGGTCGCCGCGCCCCGGGAGAGAGCAGCGCGCGAACGACGAGAGCAGCGCCGCAGCCAGGACAGCGGCGGGTGCTACCGAGGCCGAGAGGTGGCTGCGGGCGCCGGAGAGCATCATGCCCGCGGGCCCGCGGAGGGCGGCGCGGCGCTGCAGACCCCCACTTCCGGATCCGCCGGCGGGGGGCGGGAGTAGAGCGCGCTTCCGGCTAGAGACCTCTGAGAGCGAGCTTGGTCTCCCGTACCGCAGCTTCAGTGTTGGCTCAGGCCAGTAAGGCGGACGATCGCTGGGAGCCGCGGTGGATGTGGGCAGATGGAGCGGTGGAAAATCCCGAGGAGCGTGCGACACCGGGCGCAGGTGGAACCGGCGTCACCTGACCCCGGGGTGTGGGCGACTGTCTGGCAGCTTGGCGCCTCAGGAACCGACGTCAAAGATTCCTGGGCTGTTTAGGTTTTATGGCTGTGCCAAAGGAGCCCACATCCAGCCTCAGTGCCGGTTCTGCCAAAAGAGAATCCTTAGTAGATGGCTTTTGTCTCGTCCTTTAACTGTGTGTTTTCAAAATGTGGCCTCTGTACCTTTGGTCTCAAGGCCACCCGACAAAGGACGTCTCTGGCCTTTGCTTGCAGGATACCTCCTGAAGCACTAGCCCTCCCCCCCCTTCTTATTAGAGTTTGAAAATAAGCAGGACACATCAGAGGGCTTATTTGGACAGGGGCTTATTTCTCCAGAAGTTGAAATCCTGGGCCTCTAGTATGATTTCGATCAGGCTAGAGCTGACGCAACACCTCAAATTTGTGTGCTTGTTGATCCCGAAGGCTCTTTAGAGTGTAGAAACAGCCGTCCTTATAATTTGGGTACACTGAGTCATGGCCTAACAGATGCGCCCCATTATTAAGTATGAGCTCATCTGCTGTATGAAGGAAACACCCACATTTCTCCCCTGTGGTTAGATACACAAACCAGCACTTGAGTTTTAAAGATGTTCTTAATGTCAATGTGTGTGAACTTTATGTGCAGCCATGTGTGTGCAGAAGCCCATGGAGGCTGGAATAAGGCATTGGAGCCCCCGGAACTGAAGTTAATAGGCGGTTATGAGCTCTCCTGTGCGTGTTGGGAACTTAACGCGGGTCCTCTTCAAAAGTAGTAAGCACTCAGCCACCTAGCTAGCCATCTCTCCAGCCCAACAGTTGAGTGTCTGCTAGGCTGTTAGACTTGGACTCGAAAGTTATGACATCTAAATACCTTGGTTTTTCTATCAGAACCCCAGTACATATGGCAGTTGCGTAAACGATGTGATGATCCAAACTTAAGAAACTTGGACCATAGTTTGCAAATGATGCTTTCACTTAAAGACACTGCCACCATCTTTAGTCTTTCAGTTAAGTATCTCCTCTCTAGTTCTAACAAGAAGGAAATGCTACAAAATCAAGAATAGATTCCAATTTGAATGCTGAAAATTTAAGACTTGCTGTGCAAGAATGCTGAGACAAGTGTGCTGTTTGTGATATGTCATTTTTGTAGACTCTCGAGAGACTAAAAATTCACGGTCAGTCTTATTTTTTTCATAGACGGTTACTTAGCATTTACTGAATTTTAAGCCTTACGCTTTATAGTCTAAGGTGCTTGTTCGGTTGTTTTTTGTTTTCAATATGACACATTTTTTCAATTGCTGTAATTTTATAGTTTACAGAGTTGTAGGGTTCCTTGTGGCATTTTCACACGTACTTAACTTTGGCTATAGTTCTGTCTCTCTCCATCTCCCAGCTCAAAATCCCCACTTAAACCTTTCTCCAGTATTCCTCCTTCCTTTCTAGATCTCTCCTAGTACCTTGCCCACCCCTCACCCTTAGTAAAGCTTCCTCTGCTCCTCATGGGTTCCTTTTTAGTTTCCCAGTGTCTACACACACTCACACAGATATACACCAAAAGCTAAAGTCTGAAAATGAGAGCAAATGTAGGGTGTTAGCTTTTCTAAGCCTGGGCTACCTCAGTATTGCCCAGTTCTACTGGTTTCCTAAAAGTTTAATTTTTCTGTATGGCTGAGTAGAATTCCATATATATATATATACATATATGTGTATATATAATATATATAATACAATATATGTATTATATAATACAGAATATTTCTTTTCATTACTCATCTGTTGATGGACATGTAGGCTGATTTCATTTCCTAGTTGTGAATAGAGCTATGGTAAGCATGGCTGAGCAAGCATCTCTGTAGTGAGATGTAGACCCTTTGGGTGTGTATCTGAATGGCATGGCTGAGCAAGCATCTCTGTAGGGGGATGTAGACCCTTTGGAGTGTATCTGAATGGCATGGCTGAGCAAGCATCTCTGTAGTGAGATGTAGACCCTTTGGGAGTGTATCTGAATGGCATGGCTGAGCAAGCATCTCTGTAGGGGGATGTAGACCCTTTGGGTGTGTATATCTGAATGGCATGGCTGAGCAAGCATCTCTGTAGGGGGATGTAGACCCTTTGGGTGTGTATCTGAATGGCATGGCTGAGCAAGCATCTCTGTAGGGGATGTAGACCCTTTGGATGTATATCTGAGTGGGATATACAGAAGTTCTGTATTGCAGCCTTTCAGGAAACGCTGACTTTCATAGTAGCTACAGCTCTTTACACTCCAACCAAGCCTAACACAGGTTCCTCTTTTCCTTCACCTTTGCCAGGATTTGTTGTCATGTATTTTATTGATGGTAGTCATTCTGACAGGGGGGAGATGGAATCTCAAAGTAGTTTTAATTTGCATTCTCTGGTCACTAAGGATGTTAAAGACTTTTGAAAATACTCATAGGCCATTTATATTTCTTCTTTTGAGAACTTTATCCATTTTCTTGGCCTATTTTTTTTTCTTGTTACTTTTTTTCCCCCTTTGAGACAGGGTTTCTCTGTGTAGCCTTAGCTGTCCTGGAACTCACTCTGTAGACCAGGCTGCCCTCAAACTCACAGAGATCCCCTACCTCTGCCTCCCAAGTGCTGGGATTAAAGGCGTGCACCACCACTACCTTGCTTAATTTTTTCATTTTTAACTAAAATGTAGTTACATCTCTTCCCTTTTCTCCCTCCACCTCCTTCCATGTCTTTTACAAGACCCTGTCAAGTTGATGGCCTCTTT
Organism: Ondatra zibethicus; assembly: GCA_004026605.1. Lineage (NCBI taxonomy): Eukaryota > Metazoa > Chordata > Mammalia > Rodentia > Cricetidae > Ondatra > Ondatra zibethicus. The sequence continues at coordinate 30,971 of PVIU01003774.1, read as the reverse complement.
TTCTTTGATTATTCTTATATATATGCATAAACAAATATATGCATAAACATATAAATATATAAATACAACCTGCCAAGTCCCATTAGTGTTGCTTGTGCACATGCGATTTCAGGGCTGACCATTTTGTACTGTATAAAAAATTAGGGCACTCATACCAAGGAGAGATTGATTCTTCTCTCTCAGCAGTCATTAGTTGTCTGGAGTTCTTTGTTTAGGGGCCATGACCCATGATTTCCTTCTTCCGTCTGTGCTAGGATGTTTATGGGTGATGTCATTGTTCAGATCTTTTGTAGGCAGCCATGTTGTGGAGGTGTCATGGGTGTACCTCCCCTGTCATTTCCAGGAGATACAATCTCACAGCAGACTTCCTGGTTGCCTGGCTCTTACAATCTTTCTGCCCACCTCTTCTGCAATGTTCTCCGAGCTTTAGGTACAGGTGTTTGTTGTAGATATATCCTTTGGGACTCCCCATGATCAGTTGATCACAGCGTTATGACCGGTTGTTGCTTTCTGAAATGTTCTCTGTTTGCTGTAAGAGAAACTTTTTTTGCTGTAGGGGTAAAAGCTATATTTTATCTATGGGCTTAAGTTTTAGGGTGCAGTTAGGAATTATGCTGATCTAGTACAGTGATGGTAGTGGGTTCTCCTTCAGATCCATGATCTCACTAGCCCCTTGTATTTGGCAAGGTTTCTAGAAAGTACCAGACATTATTTCTCTCTTGTTGAGTGGGCCTTACTCCCAATTAGACAGCCAGGGTTACCAGCAAGATATGAGTACCGCTCTTCCATCATTTGGGATACCTTGCCAGGCTGGACGATGTTGTGCTTCCTAGGCATCACAGCTGGGCATCACAGCTGGGTAGCATTGTTTATGGCGTCCCTCCCTTGGCATCATGAATAGTATTTTCTGTCCTATGGCATTTACTCAGAATCAGTCTTCTGGGTCCCATCTCCAAAGTGTGTAGAGCCTTCAGCTGTAGGGACTTAACTTCAACCTCTGAGAGGTAACCAAGGACAACAGCAATAGCCTATATTGTTCTGGAGGTCACTTGGAGTGCCCTGACAAACAACTCAAATGGAGATTTCCCAAGCCTGGTAGTGGGGATGATTGTGGCAGGTAATCTGAGGGGGACTTCTTCCATAGAGAGGAGAATAGGGAGGTCAATATAGAAGAAGAGGGGCAAATAAGGAACAAGTACCATTAGTGATGTTTTATAAAGTCTCCAGGAATCATTGTTTCCTATTTATGTGAAATTATATCTAATACATGTACACACACAAATACCTTAAATGAAGCTCTACCACTTGTGCTGACAATGCTCCTCACAAGAGCCGTAGAGTATCTTAACCAATTTTTGGACTAAATAATTTTCTTGTTTCGTTTTTTGAGTTCTTTGTACATTCAGGATATTAATCTGTCAGATACTGCTTGATATTCATTCAGCAAATATTTATGCCAGAAAGAACTATAGTTTGTCTAATACATGTGTTTACTAATGATCAGCTTGGAAAGAAATGACCACTTTGCATGCTCCTGAATCCTCAGTTGCTACCAAGCTACCTCTTCCTGGTTAGTCAGTCTGTAGTGACCCTGTTAGAACTACATACAGAGCCTAGGATATACTCAAATGACTTATATATGCTAAATTTGCCCCTGGCTGAGTATTATTTCCCTCCTGATTATCTCTTAAGTTTATTCTGTTTTATAATCTTAGGTAAAGCCAATCCCTGTCTTTTTAACATCATGTTACTCTGACAAGGAATAAACTGGGCCATGACATGTTTTGAAAAGGGAAAGGCTAGATGTCTTCTAAAGAGGACAAAGAACCCACAAGCTCTGGAAACAAAGTCCAAACTCCGTGATTCACTAACGAAGGACATTGATCTGGAAACAGAGCCCAAACTCTGTGACTCACTAACTGAGGACATTGATAAGTTATCTAAACTCTCCAAGCTTTTGTTTCCTTATCTGAAAACTTCAGAATCTTAAAACCTACACTGTGGGGTTAATGACAGATACATATAACCCACATAAGTGGGTGCTGTAAATTATGTTTTATTAATAGTCATCTTTGATGTTTTTCCTGCACTGAGCTCTCCAGCAGTTGTATAGTATGCATTTATTTCCACAGAACACTAAGTAAATGCCTCTTCCATGAACTGGTCTCAGAGAAAATTGTATAGCTTATTTCATAATAAAAATCTCCCCATGTCCCATAGTAGACTGTTAATTCCTACAGTAGTGGGATTTAGTAGGATGAGAAACTATATTTTCATGTCAAGCCATGTCTTAATTCTCTGATCAGTGTGTAAACGGACTGTCCCTCGAGAGAACTCCTCCTTTACTGATCTATAATCAGGTGGAGTACACACGGTACAAGGCATAGCTGCCCTTTGTAGAGATCATGAGTGACTCACTCTTCCTTGTAAGAGGCTGTGGAAACCACAGCAATATGCTTGACAAATCTGCCATAATCCGCCATGACAAGAGACAAAATGGAAAATTAGTGCATCAAGGTATTTGAAGAAATTGAAGAAGATGGAACCCAGAACAGAGATAATTTAATTCGTGACAGGAGAAAACTTGTCTTTTCAGTGAAGACGGGAAGGACGGGCGGCCATATGGCTAGATGCATAGGCGCTGTAGTAGCAGGGACTCCATGGGACCCACACCAGATGGCCAATTTCTGTAGTAATATTGGAGGCAAGCTTGCCTGAAGAGAGGGACAGATGGAAGTGGAGCCTCGGACAGTGCAGCTGGCACGTCGGATTTGACTGGCTTGAATTTGTAATTGGAATGAAAGTGGGAAAGGATCTGTAGCTAAAAGAAATGGGGAAACAAAAGTTGATTGGTCAGCTTTGAGAATCGAAGAATACAAGACTTGGATCTCTAGTGATTGCATAATTTTATCCATAAATGAAAATTAGCCGCTGTGTTTAGAGTGGGAGGAGAGCTTGGCTCAGCCATTTTACATTATTCTTTAAGTAGAACTTTCACAACCTACTACACTAAAAATAGGCTGTATTATTTTCGCACGTTATCCATAGGGCTTCTAAAATAGCCATGGCAATTTTAACATCACATAGTGTTGTAGATGGGATCTTAGTGACCGTCATTTGCTGTGCATTTTAAGGGCTGTACTACACAACAACACAGATTCTGATGGTAGGCTTTCTAACTTTCAACTCAAACTTCACTGTTTACTCTCCATAAGATCTTAAGCAACTTAAACCCTTCTGCTTCTCCATTTCACCTATCAAGAGTTGAATATCCATACAACTACACCTGATAGCACCTACGACGTGAGACTGAAAAAGCTAAATGGGACAGTTAACGAAAACTATGTAGACTCTTGCTCCACCCTATTATCAGTTATTTCTTTTAGGCAGCACTTAAATTTCTTATTTCCACTTCTCCCCTAGTCAAGTAGACCGACAGATGGTCATTTTTCATAGATATTTATTATCTCACAGCAACATTAAGCAACTGACTTAATGCCTTTGCCAGGAAAGCTGCCACCTCGTTATCTTACCGCCCTCCGGTTCCATCAGTCCTCTTTCTACTTTTTCCAGTTGTTAGTTTAATGTCCACTTGCTTTTCACCTCAGTAAATAGCTGGAGAATAGATGTGTAAAATGGACGGGGCTGTAGGGATCCTTGCATCGGTAGCATTTCTCTCAACTTGCTTAATTGTACGGGCTCTTCAGGTCACCAGTGCTGCAGACTCTAAGATACGTTTGCTCAAACACAGTAGTTAACCACAGTTTGTTCCCTGACCTTCCTATGCATGAAATGATTATACTCTCCATTGTGCCCAGCTTGAAGAACTGACAAAGCTGTACCTCTGCTGTCTTGACATATATTAAGATAATGTTGCTAATATCTTTCTTTTGTATTAAAACTTGCTTCTAAATCATGCACAAACCAAAATTCTGATAGGTTTAAGTTGCTAATGTTCTTTGCATCATTTGTTACTCCCCATTTAATGGATGAAACAACTGCTACACATTTGCTGGTCCTTTTCTGTTGATGTTCCTGTGTAAGTTAGCATTGCTGTGGAGCAACATAATTTCTTCCAGAAGTCTCATATACCCAAAGTAAATTGGTATCATTTCACAGAGATAAATAACGAGTTTCCAAACCCTGCTTTAAAATGTTTTGTCTAGCCTGTGGCAGTGTACGCTTTTAACCCCAGCATTCAGGCGGCAGAGGCAGGTGGATCTCATGAGTTCAAGGCCAACCTCGTTGACAGAGCAAGTTCCATGCCAGCCAAGGCTACACAGAGAAACCCTGTCTCGAAAAAAACAAACAAAAAGCAAACAAAAACCTTGACTTGAGAACAAAATACATGGTCGTAATTATATTAGCATCTTTTATACAGTGTTAGTTTTCCAAAATACAAAGTCTTTTCACATCCTTAGGTCGTAGTGGTTCTATTTTGTTAGTTCTTTAGTAGGAAGGCAGGTTTTTTATTTAGTCTTTAAATGTCCCTTTATATAACCTCCATGGTCAATTTAAAACAACCTTTTTTTTTCCACTTTTAGCTTTGTCTTTTGCTTATTTGTTTGTTGTAGAAGGAAAAGTTTTTTTTCTTGAATTGGTTGTCTGTCTTTGATATATCAACAAATATTAAATGTCAAACAGTAGCTAAGTCAGAAGACAGTACAGGTCCCTATGTGCTATACACATTGCTGCAGCCACCTTAGTACACAAGACAGTTCACTGTCCATGAAAGCACATATATGGTTCCATAAACCTTTATAAACAGCCTTTATTCCCACATATTACCTTTCCCATCTTCCCCCTTGTCTGATTCTGTACTGTAAGAGATAAGGCAGGGCTGCTAAAAATTCGTTAATACCCTAATACAGGAAGCTAGTAAAAAACATTCCTTCTATCTACAGCAAATAGACTCTTGGCAATTCTTTGGTGAAAAGGTGGGTTAATTATTTGTGTGTTAGGTGTGGGTGTAAAAGGGAATGAAAAGAGAAATGGATCCTCCTGCAAAGGCATGTTTTTGGTTCCTTGTTCTTGGACATGTAAGAATCGGAGGCAGAAAAATGTGGATTTGCAAAGTCTGAGACCGGCTTGCTCCCTGCAAGCTCTGGATCATCCATCCCACAGAGAAGAGAAGAAATTAAAAAAAGAAAAGAAAAGAAAGAGAAAAGAGAAATGGGCACTGTGGAAAGCTACAGTATGGAAATATAGTTTGTATTATAATTATCTCATTTTATCTTCCCAGCTATCTCATTACGTTGCAGACTAATACTGATAATATGTTGTGAATGCAGAATCAGAATTCACATGCCTTTCCTGAAGTTGCCCAACAAGCATTAAGTTACATCCATTCTAGAATGTAATCAAAGGAAGTGGAGCTTCCTGTGTTTCTTCAGACCTTTTCTTCCTTCTTGCATGTTTGAAGTTGCTCTCAAGTGTTGCTTGGTTTTGCTGAAATCACTTATTAAGGGCAATAAAAAAATCACAGATTGTTATATTCTAACGCTATTTCCTTGTCTCTGTGTAATCTTGGGTCTCTTAATACCATGGCTATGGAGTGTGGGAGGTAGTGAGCAGATTCGAAGGTAGGTGGGTAAGATGAGATGTGTGATGGAGGTGATCAGGGTCAGGACACTTGTAGGCAAGATGAAATGTAGAAGCTAAGCAGGAGATGCAAATGAAAACCAAACAGAAGCCACATTGTTAGCACAGAGCCTTTAGAAGGTAGCCTACATGTGCGCCACGCCTTACAGGAGGGTTGCAGGAGCTACATTACAGTAATACCCATGCTATTCTCTCAAGTGAGAGATCAATGTTTATAACATAATGGAAAGTCCTCACTGTGCTTGTGTTCTGCAGTCTGATATGCCTTCCGATAACATGATGACCTAAAAGTGAGAATGCTGACTTCAGTTCTTTCTGTAAACATCTAAGAACTCTCTGTATTGTTCTCTTTCTTAGCTATTTTAACTTCTTAAGATTTATCTATTTATTTTATGGGTATAAACATTTTGCCAGCATGCATATATGTTGCCTACATGCATTCCTGGTGTCTGCTGAGGTCAGAAGAGGGTGGCTGGATCCGCTAGAACTGGAGTTACAGATGGATGTAGCCATGTGGGTGCTGGGAATCAAACCCAGGTTCTTTGCAAGAGCAACAACTGCTCTAAACAGCTGAGCCATCCTTTAGCCTTTTAGAAGTTCAGTTTGAAAAATGTCCTTAACATTTGATCTAGGTGGTTTCCTTAATGACTGCTTGTTTTTTTTATAAATGTCTTCATAAGAATGTTATAATTCATACAGTGTTCACAAATATTAAACAGAAAATGTAACAACACAAACTATTCTTTGCCTGATGACACTGGAGACATATATTTCTTCTTATGTTTTAGGCATTTGAGAAAAAAAATAAGTGCTGACACTTTTACAATCACTTGACTTGAGAGTCATGAAGACAAAGTAAAAAAAGGTTTAGAACAGAAAAAGCTTAAGTTGAAACTAGAAAGATAGCACAGATAGTCAATAAAATAAAAAAGGTGGTTCTTCGAAAAGATCAACAAAGTCAAAAATCCTTAGGTCAATTAAGAAAAAAGAGCAAACACTCAGATAACACAATAAATGAAGGTAATTTAACACTTCACAAGGACAAAGTGATTCTAAGAAAATATGAGCAGCTGTGTCCCACAAAGTTATCTTATTATAGGTAAATGGACCAGCTTGTAGAAACTCACAAACTGCTAAAGCTGCATCAAGAAGAAAGCAGAAATCTGAATAGACCAGTTTCAAGCATGAAGATAGAATCAGCAATGAGAAACCTCCCCAGATAAGGTGACTTATTGGCGTCTTCAAACAGAAAGGAAAGAGTCAGTACCTTCCCTTCTCAAACACTTGCAGGCAAGGGTAGAACTCTTCCTAACTCATTGATGAGACCAGCATTACTCCAACGAAAAAGACAAGAACTTTACAACTACCGACTAATAGCCCTTGTGAGTGTAAGTGGAAACATTCTCCCCCATCGGCCAGGAAGTGTATGATTCTGCTCACGATAAATGATAAATGGATTGTGTACTGTTATGTGTTGTTATTCAATGAACCTTAATGAAGAATTTTAAGAGTGGTTCATATATAAAAATCATTGTAATATACCACATTGATAAAATGATTGCTTTTTTGAAGCCATAACAAGATAAGTCTATTTATTTATTTTTGGATTTTTGAATCTCACTGTTAGCATTTACTGGCCTGGAGCTTGCTATGTAGACAAGGCTGGCCTTGAGCTCCTAGAAATCCACCTCCCTCTACCTCCTGAGTATTGGATTAAAGGTGTGTAATGCTTGGCATAACAACTCAATTTTAAATGAAGGAAGTAAATATATATATATATATATATATATATATATATATATATATATATATATATATATGAAAGGATGCTATTTAAAACCCCAAGGAGATACCCCTTGATGAGCATCAGAAAGGAAAAACAAATCACTAGTGCTGATGAATATGTGGAGAAATTGAAGACCTGGTATGTTAGGATATTAAATAGTACTTTCACTGTGAAATTCACCTTGGCTATCTCTTAAGAAGCAAAAGATAAGCAGTTGTGATCCAGACACAGAGCAAGCAAGATGTAACTTCCTCACCGAAAAAGGTACCGAGCCACGTGGCTAACAAAGACAAGAATAATGGGCTAATATAAGTTATAAGAGTTAATAAGAAGCCTGAGCTAATGGGCCAGTTTATAACTAAAAAGAAAAGCAAAATATAAAATAACCATATGGCTAGTAATTCCTTTCTTATGTATCTATTGCCAAAGAATTGAAAGCAGCAACTGAAACAGATACTTGTACTCAAATGTCTGTAGCCCCACTATTCGCAATATCCTAAAGGAGAAACATTCACATGTACTAATCAACAGAGAAACGACTAGACAAGATGCAATGTACATGTGAAAGGGAACATTATTCAGCCATCAGAAGAATGAAGAGTTCTGTGGCAATTGGATTAACTGTGTAAGCAATGTGTCTGGTGCAGTGGCCCAGTCACAGAAGGCTAAGTACTGGGTGATAGGATATTACTTGCATAAAATGCCCACAATTGGCGAATTCATGGAGAGATTATATTAGGCCTGGGAGGGGAGAGAGGAGGCGCTGATGAACAATGACCAGTATTTTATAATTAAGGCCTTCTGGATTATTAATGCTTAGAATGATGGCTGCAGTGGAGTTTCTGCCCTTAGACCAAATCCCAGGGATAAAGTATCTCTCCGTGGCACGTGCAGAAACTGCTGTTCTCAGGATTAAGCAGAACGTTAGAGTCCTAGGACAGGAGGGGAGGGACATATATACTGATAAAGCCCAACTCCGCTTCATGGTGGTTATAGATAATTCTGTGGGACAGAAGAGAAGCATCTTGTCAGAAAGAGGTTGCCGGCAGATCAATGCATACTCATGTAAGTTGTTGCCAAGAGCTGTAAGCACGACCTTAGTTCCTTCTCCTGGACATAGCAATAACATCTTTATGAAAAACTGAACACTAAACACACATGTATTAAAATAATGCCCACATTTGTTCATTTATTCCACAGTCGTTTACTTTATGGCTACACGAAGGGTCTAGGACTCAAAATAGCCCAAGACAAAGTTGGGAGGTCAGTACGTCAATCATCCTGCTTCTACTAGGTTCTTTCTGGAGGCTCCAGGGGTTCTTTGCCTGCTTCAGGTTTGAGAATTTAGAAACTAGTAATTGGAGTCTCCAGGGACAGAGAGGCTTGTTTCCATCCCGTTCAGAGGAAGAAGGTGAGTGTACTGGGTTGAAGGCCAGTACCAACAGGTTAGAGTTCATGACCCAGAACTCCCTGGAACTATGGTGTCCTCAATATTCTTTTCACTATTCTATTACAACAGTATACTTTGCTCTCATAATAAAAGTAATAAAATATATCTAAGAACAGAAGCAATAAAAAATGTTTAAAAAAGGGAATTACTTTTCTTTCATTTTTCCCCCAGTTGATCGAGCCTCTCTATTGTTTGGCAACATTCTTTACACCATTTTAAACATTTTCAGTTGGCTATAGGTTAACGTCTCCAGTTACTGGAGACTTTCAGAGCTGTTGTGAGCATCCTGTGCTGTATGAGGCAATGGACACTTAACACCTCATCAACTTAGAGACAGGGGTGCAGGGTGTCCGGAAGCCTCTCACATTCCTGGGAACTGGGCTTCTCTTTCCCTGCAAAGTCAGCAAAGTCTTTCTGAAACCGGCTTATTTCACTTGGTATGGTGATCTCTAGGACCGTCCATTTTCTTGCGAGTGTCACAATTTCCTTCTTCCTTATGGTTGAACAAAGAACACTTGTTGTCCGTTCAGTGTTGGTGAGCACCAAGGCTGGTTCTAGAACTTGACTGTTGTGAAGGCTGCTGTAACCGTGGATACACAGGTGCCTCCAGACCCAAGAGGGGGCTCTCCGGATCCTATGGTAGCCACAGTTCTAGTGCTTTTGAGACCCTTCAGCTGCCTTCCATAGTGGCTGCAGTCATCTATATTCCTCCCAGCAGTGCTACCCTTCACTCAGCATCTGTTGTCAAATGTTTGCTCGATGGTAACAGAACTGGGTGAGATGGAATCTCAGTGAAGACACAACTCGCATTTCTCTGGTGGCTAAGGATTTGAGCATTCTTCGTGTGTTTGACACCTGATTGTATTTCTTCTTTTGGGAACTGCCTGTGCAATTCATTTGTCCACGTGCTGACTGGTTTGATTTCTCACATTTAATTTTATTAATTTTTTTTTGGTATGTGTGTATGGGTATTTTGCCTGCATGTATGTGTGTGCACTGTCTGTGCACCTGGTGCCCTCAGAGCCACAAGAAAGAGCTGGAGTTACAGGTGGTTGTGAGCGATCACACATGTGCAGAGACTGGAATGCAGCACTCTGGAGGAGCAGTCAGCACTGGGAACCCCCGAGTCATCTTTTACAGCCCAGGTTTTTCACTTTTAATTTTTTTGAATTCTTTGTACATTCTGTATGTTAATTATCTGTCAGATGTACAGCAGGCAAAGATGTTCTCTAGGTGTGTGTGTTGTCTTTTCACCCTGGATTGTATGTTTTGCTGGGCAGATGTCTTTTAATTTCATACAATACTATCTGTCAAATCTTCCTGTTATTTCTTAAGTGATTGGTGTTCTTCCTGGAATTTCCTTGCTTTGTCTTTATCTTGAAGTGTGTTCCTCTAATATTTTTAAAGTTCTAGGTCTTAATGTCTTTAATGTATTTTGTTTTGATTTTTTTCTGACTGAGAGATACAGATCTAGTTTCATTCCTTCATAGGTGGATGTCCAGATTTCCCACTATGTTTTGTCCTTCATCCAACATTAGGTTGCTATAGTTACTTGAACTTATTTCCAGGTCCCATTCTTTTCTACTGTGTGATGTGTCTGCTTTTATTGCTGTGCTGTTACTTTTATTGGTATAGCTATTTACTGCAGTTTGAAAAAAGATATTTTAGTATCTTCAGAATCACTTTTGTTCTTAGGATTACTATACCTTTTGCAGTCTTGTGTGCTTCCATATGAGTTTTAGGGTTTTTTTCCCCATACTCCTGGGTAGGTAGTCCCGGGTGGTATAAGAAAGCAAAATGAACAAGCCATGGAGAGTCAGCCAATAAGTAGTGTTCTTCCGTGGCTTCTGCCTCAGTTCCTGCCTTCAGCTTCTTGTCTTGAGCTCCTAACCTGACTTCCCTGCACGATGGACTGTAAACTGAAAGCTGAAATAAGTGCTGTGTCTTTGCAATGGAAAGCAAACTAGACTGGCATCTAGGTAGTACTGTGCTGGTGTCACAGAGTGGGTTTGGTGGTGTCATGGCCATTCTGTTTCATGAAGCAGTGTGGGGAGCATTGGCCTTAGCCTGTCTAAAGCGCTGATAGAAAGCAGCAGTGAATCCATACAGTCCTGGACACTTTTTACTTGGGAGGTTCAATCTTGCTGCCTATTGTAGATCTGTTTAACTTGTTTATGACCCCTGGTTTTAATACTGGAAGGTGATAAATGTGCAAAAATGTTGCCATTTCATCCACAGTTTCTCATTTATGGGAATATAGATTTTTCAAACTATTCCTTCATGATCCTCTATATAACAATAATATTTATCATCCTGCCCACCTTTTTAATCTCTAATTTATTAGTTGTGGCTCTCTTTGATTGCTTGTCTAAGATTTGTCAATATTTATCTTTTCAAAGAACTACTGTTTGTTTCATTGATTCTTTGTATTGCTCGTCCATATAATTCATTTCTATTTGGCTATATTTTTGTTTCTTCCACATTTAGTAGCTTGGGATTTTACTTTTTCTTGTGTTTCTAAGACACAAAGGTTGTCAGTAGGTTGGAAAAGGCTGGTGTGCCGATATCGGGCCTCACGCCTATGAGCTTTCCTGTTAGATCTCATCCCAAAAGTTCTGCTAAGCTCTTTTCGCTTTTATTTTATTCTACAAGTTCTTATAATTTCTTCCATGATTCAACAATCATTTCAAACTATGTTGCACAATACCCATGTGTTTGTACAATTTCTCTTGTTGTTCTAGGTTTCTTCCATTCTGATAGCATTTGAGAAATTATTTCTCTGGGAGGTGGTGGCACACACCTTTAATCCCAGCACTAGGGAGGCAGAGGCAGGCGGATCTCTGTGAGTTTGAGACCAGCCTGGTCTACAGAGCTAGTTCCAGGACAGCTAGCGCTAGATAGAGAAACCCTGTTTTGAAAAAACAAAAACCAAAAAAAAAAATTTCAATTCGTGTTTATTTTTTCAGACTTGCATAGACACTACTCTGGTTATTGTCCAGCATGCTGTCCTTTTACAGTTATAGCAAATAAACTCTTTTGCCTATTCTGGCCTAAAGAATGAGTTTGTTCCATGTGTCTAGTGCCTTCCCTGCTACTGTGCTAGAACCCAGGTTCTCTACAAGCAATGTTGTGGGAGGGAAGCCTGGTAATGAGAGACCAAAGCCAGGGAAGGGGTCCTCATGAGGAAATTTTCAAAAGCTTAGTCCAGAACTCCCAGACAAGCTAAGCACAGCGATGCATAACCTAGCACTAGGGAGGCTCGCTGAGAGGATTAAGACTGCAAGGTCAGCCTGAGGCACATGAGATCCTATCTCAGACAGCAAAAATAGACTTTCGCTGTGGCCCAGAATGCAGTCTCTTTTGGAGATAGTTCCTTGGGTTGCTAAATGTTTATTCTAAAGCCTTTGGGTGGAATATTCTATTGACATCTGTTAAACCCATTTGATTTATCATGCAGTTTAAGTCAAGTATTTTTTGGTCAATTTCTGTCTGGAAAATTGATCTTTAGATGAATCGGTTATTTAAGTCACTCACTATTATTTTATCTAGACTTATCTGTCTCTTTATGTCCAGTAGTATTTTTCTTGTGATTAAGTGTGATTCATATGCATTTATCATTGTTATATATTATTGACAGATTCACTTTATTAAGTGTACTGGCCTTCTCTATTACTTCTGCTTTATTTTGCTTGAAGTCTACTTTGTCAAGTAAAACAATGGCTACTCTTGCCTATTTCCTGCTTCCATTTACTTGGTGTGTAGCTTTTCACCCTTTGACTTTCAGCCTCAGACAAAAATCCCATGATTTTCTCGTATGTGGATTCTAACTTTTAGTGTTTGCATGTATGCAAATAAGGATCTGTGAGAGTGGCCAGGCCTAGACCATGTAACTAGGAGACTGTGAGGATGGAATGAAAGGTTTTGTGAGAAGAACCAGTTTGTAAGCAACCTTTTTGAGGTGTGACTTTGTCATAAATCTACTCATTTGTGTGCAAAACTCAACGATGATTGCTATTAACAGAGCAGCACCGTCCTGCTTAGGATTTTGTCAGCTTGACACAAATTAGAGTTATTTGGGAAGAGAAGGCTTCACTGAGGAAGTGTCTCCATCAGATTCCTGTAGGCAAGTCTATGGGCATTTTCTTAATTAGTGATTGATGTGGGAGGATACAGCCCACTGTGGGTGAGGCCATCCCTGGGCACGTGGTCTCGGGGGGTAAAAAAAAAGTAGGCTAAGAAAACTATGGGGAACAAACCAGTAAGCAGCGTTCTTCCAAGACCTCTGCATCAGTTCCCATCTGGAGTTCCTGTTCTGAGTTCCCTTCGTGATCAATTACATCTGTTTGTTGATGGAACCCTTTCCTCCTCAAGTTGCTTTAGGTCATGGTGCCTTTATGACAGCAATGGAAAACAGCGGAGACAAGGACGATTATCACCACAATCCTATTTTCAAACATTTCTGCCTCCCTCTGAGGATGCCCATTTATGCCCATTTGCATTTACTCTTTATCACGTTTTGCCATCCCAGGTAACAGTTAAACTTTCTAGTCCCATAGATTTAGTAAAACAATTTTAATATGTATGTGTGCAAATATGCACACATGCCATATTTTTTTCCAGTTTTTTTTTCCAGACAGGATCTCATTGTCTGATCTCAAATTTGTGGTCTTCCTGCTTCAGCTTCCCAAATATTCTTTCTCTCCTCTCCTCTCCTTCTCTTCCCTCCCTTCCCCTTTCCTCCCCTCCCCTTTCCTCTCCTCTTCAGTGATCTTAAACCCAGGATCTCATGCATGCCAGTCGAATGTCCTGCAACTGACCTACATCCAGAACCCCATAGCTCAATTTTCAAGTTTCTTTTGAATGTTCTGTGATATATGTTGAAAATATTTCCTACCAAGTTCTCATGTGCCTGTTGGTTTCTTCATGGTATCTGCTGCCATGCAAGATTTTCTGTTGTTAGATTCCATAGTCTCATGATTGCTTTGAATTTATATTTAGTACCTATTCCAGCTTCCAAGGCTACCAAAATAGATGACCAAGTCAACAAAACCTAGTTCATATCACTGTGGTAAGGGAAACTACTGTGAGCACAGGATCTTAATAGGAATCCTAAAATAGGGTGCCAGGGCAGGTGATTTGCCACATTTAAGGCATCTGGTTTTGAGGTGGGTACTTGAGTGTGCAGCATAGTGGCTGGGCAAAAGTTTAGGTTGGGCAAAGTTTAAGATTATTGAATCTGCTAAATCAGCCTTGGAAGATAAACAGTCATTTGATAAAGCCAGCCAAGGGACTGGGGAGATGGTTCAATCATGGACCCAAGGAGGAAGTTGAATCTCCAGAATCCATGTAAAAAAATTTGGACATCATAGTAGGTGCTTATATGGTGAGGGGAAGACATGCAGACCTTGGCCTTTTTGGCCAGCCAGCCTAGCCTAATTGGGAAGCTCCAAGACAATGAATCAATCTGTCTCAAGGTAAGGTGGCTGGCTTCTAAAATGCAACACTCAAGGCTGCCCTCTGCTGTCTGCATGCATGCACAAGCATATGCATGTATGCATATGCAATCAAGCCATTGAGTTTGCACTGAGAGGGAAGGCTTATTCTGATAAGGTATTTCTAAGTAGTTTTCTGTGCAGATTTTCAGAAAGTTCCCAAACCAGAAACAATAGTAAGATAATTTACAACTTTCTTGGGCAGGAATTGTTTGGAATGATAAAGTCAAGCTGTGGGGTCTTAGGTAGTCTCAGATCTCTGTAAGATTCTTCCCACGTTTTACTTCAAGTCACCCTGCTTTGTGTTCTCTTTACATTAGTTTCCTGTAACAGCATATATGGAGGATAGGTAAACATACATATACCTGTGTATGAATATAGACATATCAGTGGCTTTCTGAATTCTATATAGGATTCTTGTTGTGAATTAGCATGATACAGGAAATAACCAAGCCAGCTTAAGGATAACAAGTATATTTTTAATTGTTATAATGGGGAAACTCACGCCACAAGAATGGGAAGCCCGACTTCCTCTGTCTGGCAGGAATCGCCCAGCGAGAGAGCACGCACTTGGTCCCTCCCTGTTTTTCTTCCTGGGCTCCAGGTAGCCATGCCTGAACTGGGTGTGATTGGTTAACAGAACTTCCCTATCATCTCCCCCTTTTGTCTAAACAAGATCGATCCAAACCCAATACAACTATATACAATAGGAACAGACACCAAATATACAATTACAAACAATAAACAATATTAAGCAAGGAATGCATAACAAAAGTTTTACCAAACATTCTATTTCAAGGAGTCTAAATCTTACATTGAAATTAAGCTTGGCTAAATCATAAGGAAGGTAACTACAGCTATCTAATCTTCAATCCCATCAAAGATCTGAGAAGGGAAACAATATTACTTGAGTAAACAGGAAGTGTAATTAAGAAACTTCTAAAATGTGCAACAAATGACAGAGACAACTGACTACCTGGGCAATCACCCAAAGTCTCATTTGCAAAGTTGAAGCAACCAACTTTGGCTAGGGCCTAACGTAACTGACATACCATTTTTAAAGGCAAGAAACTTTTCAAAACTATCTTACCCTGTCTTGGCAGGATATGGCAGTCCTGTTTTATCCATTTGCAGATACTATGTATCTTTGTCAGTGGTTGAGGTATGGGCATTTCTTTGTCCAAAGGCCAGTTCTGCCAAGAAGAAAACAAGCTCCCAGTGGAGTATCTTTGGTGCTCAACATTCTCTCTGGAATAGATTGGTGTTGCCAGAAGCGATTGTGTCTCACCACTACAGATATTATATTAAACGCCATTTTCTACAGCTCTTTGAAGAGGTTGAAGATTATCTATCTATACAGAATATAATCTCTATGTATCTAAAGAACCTGATTAGTCTAACTATAAATATGACAAACATAGGTGACTATTGATCTATAATTCTTAATACCTATCTAACTTAAAGACTAAGACAATAAACAACTGTGCAATAAATGAGGACAATGACCTCCAAATGTAAACAATGTATAACTATCTTGATCAGAGGTAGAAATGTACACTGCAATATGGTAAATATATATATCAATACATAAACAATGTTTTAAGCAGAGGCAGAAACATACATGCATACAATATTCAATATAATTTAACTTTGTATCAACATAACAAGAATCTATACCAATATCATTGTCCATAAACAATAACTCACAAATACCAATCTATTATCCCATCATCTAATTCCCCCCTTTTCTTAAAAAAAAATTCCTGAGCTTATAAAATTCTTCCCCCCAACCCTCAACCGTCTACCAACTATAATCAACCCCTAAATGATGTCCCTAAGCCTGAGGGCAAACTTTGCTGGGGGAGGGGACGTCGTCCTCTAGAATTACTTCCAGCTGTTATGGGGGTGGCGTTCTTTCTAGGGGATCCTATGAAAGTAAAATATGATGGTTAAATTAACGTCTGGTAAGATTGCAAATAGTCTCTGAGTATTTTGTGGAGGTCTGGCCAAAATGTTGTAAAAGATGTGCACCATTTCAGCTAACCAAGTTGGAACTGTCTTATGCAGCTGGTACCCAAAACAGGTCTTGTAGTAGCGCTATCAGTATCATGACGCCATATCAACCAGGTGAATTATGGGGCCCCATCTTTTTCCTGGAAACTTCAAAGATTACTGCAGGAAAATTTATTGTTTATTGTGGAAAACTGAAGCATTATTTATATAGACATATACAGACATATATATTTAATGAAAGGTATGATAAAGACAAAAATAGATATGAAGAAAAGTAAAGATGTTTTTTAAATTCTTTTTTTTTCTGTCCCACATCATGGCTCCTGACATGAGACAGAAACTCCGGGTTTTTCTCTTAACAACAGGCTTGGAATTAGAGAGGGACCGAGCCAGAGTCCAACTCCAAAACCAGCTCTATGTATTTATGAATATAAATACATATGTGTATATATATAAACATATATTTGGAATATTTTTACTTACAGAACCTATTCAATTTTCTTGCTGATCCTTATTGGGTGATAATTTTTTCCATCTGTCAGTATTCAAACATCCAGGGACCCTTGAATTTTTTGAAGATGAGTGTTTTCCTGCAGAGATAAGAACAGACCCCTGCCCCCATCCTATGTTTTTCTTACCACCTGTATGATTATCATCATTGTAGATGAGCTGTCATTTCTCCTTACCAAGAGGTTTCTCCTCTTTAAACCGAACCTTTATTAATTTTGATGGCATCCACAATTTTTCTGCCTCGGCCTCGTGCTTGTCTTTGACCGCACTGCCTGAGCTTCCCTGAGTGCAGTCCATGCCCAAATGAAAGCCGCATGGCCACTGCTGGCCAAAGCTGCCAGAGGCTCTAGTGGCCCCATGAACCGGGCGCCAAGTGTTGCGAATTAGCGCGATACAGAAAATAACCAGGCCGGCTTAAGGATAACAAGTATATTTTTAATTGTTAAATGGGAAAACGCACGCCACAAGAATGGGAAGTCCTACTTCCTCTATCCGGCAGGAATCACCCAGCGAGAGAGAGCGCCTGGTCCCTCCCCGTTTTTCTTCCCGGGCTCCAGGTAGCCATGCCTTAACTGGGTGTGATTGGTTAACAGAGCTTCCCCCATCAGATTCTTAGGCTGTTCTCTCAAATGTCTAGAAATACTTATTGCCGTTATTAAGACTCGGTCTTGCTGGGCATACGGTGTAGCCTAAACTGGCCTCCAGCTAGGTGTGTAATTTAGGCTGACCTCAAACTCAAGACCTCTGGCCTCAGCTTCCCAAATACTGCAGTTACGGATGTGCAGCACCACACCAGGTTGTAAGCATCATTGTGCTATCCTGTAGCTTTCAGGGCGGCATGCTGAAGGCTTATGCTAACATGATGGGTTTTTAACTGTGGCCACAAATTCCCTGCTCATGTTAATTATAAGTTATCTTTCTATCCTCTGCATAAATTTAAAGTTTTTTCTTACATTTTTCTGTGTTTTCCCTCAGGGTAATTCTTATATTGTATTATGCTTTTCTTTCTCTTTCCTTCATGTGTAGGTTCCTGGGGTGAGCAGGCATGTGTGCATGTGTGTTCAAACACGTGTGAATGCACTTGTGTGAGAAGGCACACATGCATGTGTGTGCTCATGTCTGAGGAAGCCTGTGGTTGGCAGCTGCCGTCCTCCTCCACTACTCCCCACCTTATTGACTGGGGCAGGACTGCTCAGTAGACTCTAGATCTCACTGACACAGCTGGAGAGTCCGCCCAGGGGAATTCTCCCTCTCTCCTCTTTAGCACTGACTTCACAGGCAGGCTCCCAGGCCTGCCAGCATCCACAGGTAGGCGTTCTGGGGAATCAGGGCTCCTTTTTTACTTGTCAGCAAGCACTTAACCTCTGAGCCATCACCCCAGCCCACAGTTTTTTGTTTTACGCTGTTACAGCAGAGCTGATGGTAAAACACTAGAAGAGAGCACACACTGTTCATAGGGACTTTGAAATAGGTTTGTAGTAATTGAGTTTTTCATCAAAAAGCTTAAGAATTAAGCTTCTTATTTTTGAAATTCAGAAATCTTACAGTTTCCTAGCTCACTGAGAATACTTACTTTTGAAAACTTCAAGTCTATTTATGTTCAGGAAAATTTTATTTTTGTCATCTTTTATAATCAAAGATTGCTATAGAAATCCAGATAGGGGCAGGGGGAGGGGAGGGGAGGGAGGAAGACAGAGACAGAGAGAGACAGAGGCAGAGAGGGAACAGTGGGAAGTTGGATCAGGGGGATCACAGATTTGAGATCTTGTCTGAAAGAAAGAAACAAGACAGCCTCAGATGTCAGCTATTCCTGTGAAATTCTATGCTCGTAAGTCCATCCAGTTCACTACTCTTCATGCCTGGTAACCTTTCATTCACTATTTTCCTTTCTTTTTATTGTGGCTACTGTGTCTTAAGACATTTCTTTCATTGATCTTGCTTTTACTTCAAGTTTTCATTTTGAATTTTGAAATTACGTGTTACATTTCTGGGATTGTTTATGCTGTCCAACTCCATATACTCCAGCACTCCCAGCTCTTTTTCCGTTACCATGCTCTTCAGTGTCTTATATTCTTTATCATCACGAGCCACCACCTGCGTACCCGAGAGCTCCTTTTCAAAGTGTTGTGTCCTTCTAAATGGACATAAGATCTATCAATGAGAAATACTGTTGAGGCATCTTCCTCTCCGATGCTAAAGGCCAATGGGTTTTCAGCCTGAGAACTCTCAAATGAGGCGTGCCAAGGGAGTGTGCTCTGCTCTGCTACATCTCTCAATCCAATCAGGTGAGATAGGATTCGTGAGACTCTCCCTCAAGCAGCAAATAGGCCGAGAACGCTCTCCGTCTGAATCCCCTGGACTAGTTCAGTTCAACCAACATACTCCTGTTTCAGGTAATCCCATGATGTCACCGTAGGCTCCCCTCAGACTAGGATACTCTCAGCACAGATGCCTCATGCCTACAGTGAGTGGGATATGTCAAGGATTCAGAACAGCACCTTGCTTATACGAAGGCAGTACCTGTCACCACCGGAGAGCTTAGCCCACTGGTCTGGTTTTTTGAAGGGTCATCCCCCCTAAGAGCCAGAGAGAACATCTACAGAACAATCAGAGTGTGCAAACTGGTCCTTCCACGGTATTTATATTCATCACTATGTTAAGAAGGTAGTTTCTTTCTCCGTTTGTAAGCATCCTCAAATGCTCCATCCATTAAATGGTACTTTTTAAAAATGTGGAACATTTTTGTGTGCTGCATCCCGTTAAAAAGAATCAGGGCATTCCAGGCTTCAGAAAAGAAAATATAGATCCTGTCCCACTGTATCATATACTTTTGACCCAAACTAGAGTCATCAGAGGAAGGAGCCTCAGCTGAGGAAATGCCTCCTTGAAATCCAGCTGTAAGTTATTTTCTCATTTAGTGATTAATGGGGGGCGGGGCAGCCCATGTTAGATGGTACTATCCCTGGGTTGATGATCCTGGGTTCTATAAGGTGGGCTGAGAAAGCCATAGGAAGCAAGACAGTAAGCAGCTTCCCTCCATGGCCTCTGCATCAGCTCCTGCCTGCAGGGTCCTGCCCTGTCTGAGTTCTGTCCTGACGTCCTTCAGTGATGAACAGCTGAAGTATAAGCCAAATAAAACACTTTCTTCCCCAAACTTGCCTTTGGTCATGGTGTTTCATCACAGCAATAGAAACCCTAAGACAGTGTCTTTATAGAAAAGATCCAAGAGAGACCCCTTGTCCCTTCTGCCATGTGATGCAGCTGTTAAGAGGAAGGAGACCATACCAGACACCAAATCTGTTCATGAGCTTGATCTTCTCAGCCCTCAGAACTATGAGAAACAAGTGTCTATTAGTTGTAGGGTCGCCTAGTGTATGTTGTTAAAGTGGCCCAAATAGACAAGAGGACAGCTAGGGTGATTGGTTAAAATTAGCTTCCAATTTCCTTCCGATCATCCATAAAAACACTTGTTTATTCCTTGCAGATGTGAGCCTGCTCTTGTCATTGGTGGAAGGGAGACAAAGCCAACACCACCACCAGCATCCTGAAGAGTTCGCCACTTCCTGACTTCCACTCAGCTAAAGCCATGTCATTGACTGCATCAGCAGATGTTTAGGCTGAGTCAGGGTGCAGCAAAGTTAGGGGGTTATGAAGGAGAGATAGTGACAGCACATGCTTCAGATTTAAAAATGACATTTACTTCCCAAGGCAAAAGTAATGGGCATTGACAAAGGGAGGCTTAAGAAAAATGATACTCCCAAGACATGGGTGTAGACTTCTCAAAGGGAAGTCATGGTTAGGTGTCTTTACTGTGTGTGTGTTTAAAGATTAAGCAAAGTTGAAAATCGATGTAAAGTTTAACAATGAAGTAAACGTGTAAACTAGTTTACTGATCTTTAAGAAATTTCCTGTAATGAAATTACAAGGTGGCCTTATGAGGTATATTATTTAGATTTGGGGATGAGAGAGGTGTGCTAATATAGTTAAATTCCAGGTCACAGACATCCTGGCCATAAGGCATAGTCTATTTGTTCTAAGAGCATAGTTTATTTTATCTTCTAATGCCCTTGTTTGAAGTATCTACAGGAAAATGAACCTCGTGTCTTCAGGCAATCCTGAAGGTTTGTCAGTTGTGTTGAAGCTTCTCACGTTCTGCAGGAAACACAAACAAGATTCCAGGGGCAAAGGTTTCCTTTGCTTCTCACAGCCTAATTCCTTCTTTCTTTCTATCCTGCCTCATTCCTGCTCCCTGATGAACCATGGTTGGCATTTTCTCTCATCTATAGTTCCAATAAAATGTGACCAGAGAGTACAGGCTCAAATTGGAAAAAAAAATTAAAGTTATTTAAATTTTGTTTGTCACCTTAAATTAGTATGTCCATACTACACAATGTGCCATTTGTTAAACCTATTGATTGGTGAGGATAAGGATGTGTCTCAGAGGTAAAGGCTTGCCTAACATGCAAAAGGCAATAAGTTCAATGTAAAAAAAAAAAGTTATACAATGTTAAGCTATACAACCACTGAATTTTGATAGTATGTTCGACAGGATAGACTATGAGGCATACATCCCTCTTACACAAATATGAAAGTGTTTTCTTAGCTAGCAATCAGAAGAAAGTCAGAACAAACAAGATGCATGGGCAGTCTTTCCTAGAACAGACCAAGAGTGCACCTGCTACTCTAAATGCAACTTGCGGATGAGTACTAGGAGATGATAAGGTCCGTGCAGTGAGCTCTTCTCGGGTGCTCTGGCAGTGCAGAAGTATCTCCACGCCAACTCACAGCGCACATGCGTGCAGCACTGGCACATTCTCCTGGGGAGCCCAGTCCAGAGGAGGCACCTGTAAGTGGCCACCTGTACCTTGTCAGTTTGTTGGCTGCACAGTATGCATGAGTACAAAATTCCGAGTTGCACCCAAAAATTCCATTCCATCCATTTCAGGCTTTATAATCTAATACACCCTGAACTCACTCTGAAGGAAACAAATCAGTTTCCCGGCACTATACTAAATGTATTTGAGCAAGTTTTTAGGCTCTCTGTAGGGTGTGTGTTGGATAGATTCCTTTGGCAACTTGCATTTTTCCTCTGTAGCATTTATCACAATGAGACATTAATCAATCTGAGGGTAGAAAATTCTTACTACTTTCAGGTGTTGCTGTATTCAAAATGCCCAGAACAATGTCTGGCACATGATAGAACCCCAATGAATCTTTGTCAATAAATAAATGAACAAGTTGGTAGTTGAGTATCTATTGTTTCTCATCCCTTGGACTATAAACGCAAGAGGAGGCCGCCGCCATGTTGTTTGCTTCTGTGTCCTGTGTCTAACAGAATCTGCTTCAGGGGCTGCATGTTTTAGTAGCTAGTACATGGAATTCAGTAAAAACCCATTGAACTAAGGTTCAGATAAGAACAACTACATATTTTTATTTCAAATTTTCCATGATGAGTGTGTAGCTTAGTGATACACCTTATCTAGCATTACAAGACCCTTGATCGGTTCCAGGCATCCACTTCTCCCTTAGAAGAAAATACCTCTTTAAAGAAAAACTTTATCAGTCAATGTATCTTTTCACCTTCTAGGTGCAAAGATTTTTATTATTTTAACAACACGTATTTGTAATACCCAGTTCAAAAAATAAAAATAAAAAATACCCAGTTCAGTCTTATCTGTACAGATATATTATTTTCTCTTTTTGGTGATCATAAAATAGATTAAAATACACTTTCTTGTTTTCCTCTTCTAGATTTTTGCTAATATTTTACTTTCTTGTTTTTGCATTGAACTCAGCGCCTTTTACATGTTAAACAAAGCACTCTGCCTCTGAGATATGGACCCAGCCTTACTAATTAACTTTTACTGATGGTTTGGAGTTTATTATAAAGATGAGAGTTCCAGTAGGGTTTTTGTCTCTAGAAGCAAGAGGTATTGCTAATGCCTCTGAGAATAAAACTGCTCTGAATCACATTAAAATTCATTTCATGGAAAATGAAGTAATATAGCTGACTAGAGAGGAAGGTATTTATCATTTTATTTGGCTGATGAATAATCCATGATCATAACTTTTCTAAAATTAAATCTGAGCAGATAGTGATTTAAAACACCTTAATGTTTAGTCTTGTCATGTGGGTGAGTCCCTCTCATCTAATCAGAACTCTAAAATTACCTCCATCCTTTATCCTCATTGTCTAACATACCTACCAATGGCTTATTCTGCCCAATTTAGTTTCATAATTCTTCTTCCATAGAGAAATGTTAGTAAAATGTATAGCATAAAAGTGGGTGAGATGGCTTGGTGGTTCATGCCTGTAAGTACAGTACTTAAGACTGAAGCAGAGAAATCGCCCAGTTCAGTGCCAGCCTGGGTACATAGCAAGGCCCTATCTCAAAACAACAACAAGAAATGAGAAAAACATAAAAGCAAAGGAAAATGCTGGTTTTGTGGGGAGTGAAGTTCTGAGTGAATGTGTGTTGTTGCAAGAGCACGGTCATGTTAAGGACCCCAATGCCTCAGATTCATGGGAATGGCCAAGCCCTTCTGGTCTAGGGATGTTGTAACATGAGGGCTGGCTTGTCGGGGTTTATGTCCCACCCGGTCCCCCCAGCCATTTAGTCCCAGAGAAAAATCACACAGAGTCTATGTTAGGTTATAAACTGATTGGCCCATTAGCTCAGGCTTCGTATTAGCTCTTGTAACGTACATAGCCCATTATTCTTATCAATGTTAGCCACATGGCTCAGTACCTTTCTCAGCGGGGCAGGTCACATCCTGCTTCTTCGGTGGTCCAGGCAGGAATGCCAAGAGAGCTTCCTGCTTCTCAGAATTCTCCTATTCTCCTTGCTCCACCTCTACTTCCTGTCTGGTTATCCCACCCATACATCCTGGCTGATGGCCAATTAGCGTTTATTTAAATCATGATTGACAGAATACGGACAATTCTCCCGCACCAGGATGTCATGATGGATTGACATTCAGCAAAACCAGTGTATGCAGAAAGTACCAACCACAGCATGTGATGACCGCAGCCACAGAAACCTCCTACTGAGATAAGGGAACCCACATCCTCCCCATTCAACTGTACATGAAAACCCACCTCCTTTTTCAGCCATGTGCTGTAAACCCACCTCCTGGATCAGAAGTACGAATTTTGAGATTGCTGGAATGTCTCTTCAGAGCACACCGCCCACCCAATCCCAGCTTTTCTATGTATGTGTCTGTCCTTCATTCCCTTGTCAGCCCAGTCAAGCTAGCTCTAAAGTCAGGCAAGTCCACCTTGCCTAAAATACCCCTCCACCCGGTACTGGGAATTAACCAAAGACTTCACACATGCCAAGAAAACACTGTACCCCTGCATTGAATCCCTAGGACAGTAGGGAAAATATATTAGAATTAGAATAAAGAGAAATGTCTCAGACGATAAAACCTTTACCTTATAAAGATTAAATGATTGAGTTACGAAATCATCTTATACTTTGAATTTGTTAAATCTTAGCAAAGTCAAATTCATTCTGCCTAGATAAGGAGGTTGGGGTGTAATCTGAACAGCTTTCTTCTGGGGGTAAGAATAGGTTTATGTGACTATAGAAGAAGATGGACATTGCAGAGCAAGCATGTTAAGAGGGGCTGGAGAAATGGCCCGGTGCTTGAGAGTATTTGCTGCTCTTTTGGAGGACCTGAGTTTGAATTCCAGCACCTATTTCAAGCAGCTCACAGCCACCTGTAACGACAGACAGAAAGAAGAAAGGAAGGAAGGAAGGAAGGAAGGAAGGAAGGAAGGAAGGAAGGAAGGAAAGAAGGAAGGAAGGAAGAAAGGAAGGAAGAGCCACAGAAAAAAGCCATGGAGTCCATTTGCATCAGCCAACAGCTCTTGGGCATGGGCCTGCTCTGGAGGGCAGTTGCTATACATAGTGACAGTCCATTTGAGAAAACCAATTTTCCTTCCCCCAGCAGGTATCAGTTGCAAACAGCTTCTTGGCTAGGTGTTGGACTTTTGTCGACTTCCCCTTCTCGGTGCTGGAATTTTTGTCTAGTTTAAATCTATGGCGGTCCTGTGCGTGTTTTCAGTCTGTGAGTTCATGTGTGTGTATCTGTCTTGTTGTGTCTAGAAGAGGCTGGTTCCTTGCTGTCACCCACTTCTGGCTCTTACAGTCTTTCTGCCTCCTCTTCTATATGGATCCTTGAACCTTGAGGAGAGGGTTTGATAAAAAGCAAACAAACAAAATCTCATTTAGGGCCGTGTGTTCCAAAGCATCTCACTCTCTGAACATTGTCCAGTTGGGTCTCTGTGTTAACTGCCATCTGCTGCAAGAAGAAGCTTCTCTGAGAGTGGAATGATGCTCTGACCGGATTTCCAGCCTCGAGTCGGGGCAATATGGAAAACCTTAATTATCATGATAGTTCCTTCCAAAATTAGTTATATTCATGACCCTGGTTTTTGTATTGATTCATTATACATGGCACTGTTTACAGAAGGGCATATTCATGCTAGTATGCTATGTACTTTGAGTTTGTTCCCTGACATACGCCCTGCCTTACCCCGTCATTTGGTTCCTTTCTCCTAGACACTTTCACTGTTACTTTCAAGCCACCTGATATTTGTCCTTCTGATACCAATTTAATTCATGTAATATGATTATTACCAGTTGCAGCCATTTACCAGCAAATGATATAGCTTTATTCTTCTTGCCCAGAGGTAAGCCCACACAGCTATGGACACCTACCTTTTAAAAAAGTAGTATTTTGTTTCTTTGATACTATAATTGCATAATCCCCCTTCCTTTTCTTCCCTCCAAATACTCCACTTTTCTCCCTTTTAATTAATGGCCTCATTCTCTTTAATTGCTGTTACATTCATATGTGTATATACATACATATTCTGAAATATATAAATATAAACGGTTCTGTCTGCATAATGTTAGTTGTGTGTATATTCTCAAAGCTGACCATTTGGTATTTTGCGAACCAAACCGGTGTGCTCTTCCCTGGGTAAGATTGTTTATCCTGCGCTCAGCATTCCTTAGTTACCTGTCGTTCTTTATGTAGGAACGAGGGCTCCTGGGTATTCCCCATTCACTTTATCATGTCTGTTGTTTTTGTCCTTGTTTGGCTTGTGTTGAGGCAGTCATGATGGTGAGACTTTAAGGGGTAGCTTCTGACATTCCTAGAAGACAATCTTACAGCAAACTCCCTGATCCTATGGCTCTGACAATTGTTCTGCCCCCTCTTCCACAATGTTCCCTGAGCCTGAGGTGTGGGAGTTATATTGTAAGCATATCTCTTGGGACTCAGCTCCACTCTGTTTTGATTGGTTGTGGTTTTCTGTAATGATCTCCATCTGTTACAAAGAGGAGTTTCCTTGATGAGGATGAGGGCTACACTTATCTGTGGGTATAAGGACAATTATTTAGAACATAGTTATGGATTATGTTGGTTTAGTTAAGTGTGAGCTGTAGATCTCCAAGAACCCTGACTTCATTGGCCCTGAGTAGTTGGTGAGGTTTCCAGTACCGGCATGATTTCCCTCCTGCTGAGTGGGTCTTGTGCTCATTCAGAGAGCTGTTGGTTACCACTGAGCTATGTGTGCCACAGCTGCACCCTTAGGGTCATCAGGCCGTACTGATCATTTTTGTGCTTCAAAGGTGTCATAGCTGGGTAGGACTGCTGGTTGCTTCCCTCATTTGGCCTCGTAGCTGGGTAGCTGCTGGATGCTTCTCTCATTTGGAAGCTTGCATGGCTCCTTCTGGTACCACGAAAGTTAGTTCTAAGAGAGAAGACTTTCTGGTCAGTTGTAGCTCAGAAACCTCTGTGCCTTGTGTCTAAAAATGCATGGTGTCTTCTGCAATAAGTATTGACCTTCTACCTCTGGGGAGCAACCAAGGGCAGCAGCAATAAGATGTAATGTTTCTGGAGTCTCTTGCACAACTCTGACCTCAAAAAAGGGCTTCTCAAGCCCAGTGTTGGTTTTTTGTTAGGCGGTCTTTGGGTCTTGGAAGAAGCATTATCAACCAGATGAGATTTCATTTAGACTACATACGTATATTTATACACAGAGGTACATGTATTATAGATTTTCTTAGGTAGATGATTTCTGTGACTTTTTCAGATATCTTCACTGTTCTCTTACCCTACTCTCTACTTCTGCACGTATCTCTCTCCTGCTCCCTAAGTAGCATCCCCACATTTCCTATTTCCCTGATCAGAACACTTGTATCCTACCGTTCCCCTCTCTATTTCTCCTCCACCCTCACAATGGTCCCTTTTGCTTTCCTGGTTTCTGTAGTTACTACAGGAACATATTCATGCCTGAAAATTTAGAGCTAGGAGCCTCAATTAAGAGAGAATGTGTGACATTTGTCTTTCTGGGTCTGGGTCACCTCATTCACTAACTTTGCAGCAAATGAGGGTTCCCTTTCCCCACACTTCCTCTCACATTTCTTGTCCATGATTTTGTTGATCTTTGCCATTCTGACTTAGGTAAGATGGAATTTCAAAGTTGTTTTGAGTTGCATTTCTCTAATTACTAGTGTTGATGAACATTTTTAGATACTTCTTAACTATTATTTTTTTTCTTCTGAGAACTTTCTGTTCCCAGTTCCTAGGCCCACTTTTTGAATGAGTTGTTTGAGGTTTTGTTGTTGCTGTCGTTTTGATTCTTTGTTTTGAACATTCCGGATCTTAGTCCGTTACTGTCAGATGTACAGCTGGCAACGATTCACTCCCGTTCTGCAGGCTCCTCTTCATCTGCTTGGTTATTTCTTTAGCTGTGCTGAAACTTTCTAGTTTATGAAGTCCCGCTTGTCAACTGTTGGTCTTAATTCTTGGGAAAATCGATCCCTGTTTGGAACGTCCTTGCCTAACCCTCCTCGCGGAGAGCACTGCTTGTGTTTTCTTCTAGCGGTTTCCGGCTTTCCATTTAAGTCTTTGATTTGGAGCTGGTCTTTGTGTGGTAGGTGTGGGTCTAGTGCCATTTTTCTGCATGTGGACATCCGATCTTCCCAGCGACATTTGTTGAAAATGCTTTGTTTTTCCAGTTTATGTCTTTGGCAGCTTTGTCAGTGGCCCAAGTTACGTGTGCTCATGTTTGCGCTTTCAATTTTGTTCCTTTGGTCTGCATGTCGGGGTTTCTTTGTGTGTGTGTGTGTGTGTGTGTGTGTGTGTGTGTGTGTGTGTGCCATACAATGTTATTTTTATTACTGTGGTTCTGTAATATATCATAAGGTCTAGAATGGTAATCCCACCAGCATTGTTTTAGCACCAGATTATTTGGTTAGCTGGGGTCTTTTGTGGTTTCATATGAGTTTTAGGATAGTTTGTCCGGTTTCTGTGGAGAATAAGATGAGGATTTTGATTGGGAAGACATTGAACATGTAAATAGCTTTTAGTAAAATGGTCAGGTTCACAATATTAAATCTGATCCATGAGCACGGGGTGTCTTTTAGTTTTCTAATGTCTTTCTCTGTCTCTCTCATTAAGTGTTTAAAGTTTTTATTTTAGAGGGCCTTTATTTCCTTAGTTGGGTTTTTCCTGGATATTTTATTTTATTTGAGGCTATTGTGAATGGGAGTACAAATGCCTAACTTTTAACAAAAGTGTCAAAAACAAGCACTGGAAAAAAAAGTCAGTCTTTTCAACAAAGAATACTGGCAAAATTGGATTTCTTCTGCCTTCAGAAGAATGAAGTTAGGTCCATATACTCATATGGACCATATACTCACTCTACATAAAAGTCATTTTAAACTGGATTAAAGTCCTTAATTTAGGGCTGGAGAGATGGCTCAAAGTTTAAGAGCACTGGCTGTTCTGTTCTTCCAAAGGTCCTAAGTTCAATTCTCAGCAACCACATGGTGGCTCACAGTCATCTGTAATGAGATTTGGTGCCCTCTTCTGGCCTGTAGGTATACACAGAGGCAGAACACTGAACACTGTATAAATAATAAATAAATACATCTTTTTTTTTAAAAAAAAAAAGACCTTAATTTAAAACTGGAAATACTGAAACTGCTAAAAAAAAGATATAGAGAAACAGTTCAGGACATAGGAATAGATACCACTTTCTGAATAAAACCTTAATAGTGCTAGAAATAGCCACAGCAATTCACAAATGAGATTACATAGAGTTAAAAGGCTTCTGCACAGTGAAAGGAACTCAGAGGAAATCCATATAGCTATACTTCAGAAAGGGATTAATATCTAGAATACGTAAAACACAGCAGAAACTCCACTAAATGCCCCAAAGTCAAGCAACCCAGCAAATGAGCTAATGAAATGAAAACATATTTCTTAAAAGATGATATTCTTGTGACCAAAAAACATACATAGAATGGCAGTGGGGTTTTGGTGAGGATTGCATAAGCAGGGTGCTTTAAAGCTGGACCAGCATTGTCAAGAACAGAAAAATCTACAGGTGTGTGGTATCTAATCTTACTGTGCCTACTGGCAACATAGCAAGCACTTCTAGGGACCTGGGAGTGCTCATTCTTGAAAGAAAAATATAAATACAATGTAAAAAGATATCCTGTCACCCTAAAAATTGGGTGATGAGGATTGAGAAAAAGGAATGTGAACTTGAAGTGTAAGATGTCCTAGAAGAACTTAGAGACATTGTGGAAGTTCAAGGCTTAAGAGGATAACTCTCAGGGTAAAGTTCAGCAATGCAAAAGAATGTGAATCGTTTTAGGATATAATGACAAGAACATGGCAGATATGTCAAACAGAACATATGGCTGGACAACAATGGAATGGTTTACTTCCAATATGATAAGCATTAGAGACAGAAAATGTCTGCCAGAACAAGAGAAGTACTTTGTCCAGTAGAGGAAAGTGAAGCCTTCTACATGATTCACCTGCAGAGAGATCGCTCAGGCTTGTGTGAGTGGCTTTTGTCTGATGACCTTGGGGAAACAGCCCTCAATGCAGAATAAAGGTACAAACAAAGCCAGGTTGGACAAACAAATGAGACAGACAGACAAATGAGAGGCAGACCCATTAAACACAGGATGAGTAGTCATTAGCAAGGATGCTTGAACCAGAAGTGTTCTAGATTTTGAACTTTTTCAGATTTTGGAGTGTTTACATGTATTTACAAATGAGTATTGTGGGGATGAGAGCCCTGACAAGAACAAATCTGGTGTTTTTAGCTGCCTTGTGTCTGTAGTCTGACTGAATTTAGGCAGCATTCTGGTTTTCTCGCGCTACGGTTAAGCCCATCACGAGGTTAGTTGTAGGATTTTCTGCCTGTGGCATTGCATCAACATTCAGAAAGTTTTGTATTTTGGATCTTTTCAGATATTTGATTTTTACACTGGGGCTGCTCAACCTGTATCCATATACATACTAATTTCACCAACCTAAAGTGACAAACAAAATGATATATGCTACTATAGGTGCTCTATTTGTAGGGGTCACATATAGTGTAGACTGGTGGGGTTCTTACAGCTGTGACACTAACAAAATCGAAAAGAAAGGATTGTAGAAAAGGAAGCATGGGAGGTCTTAGAGTCTTGGGACTTGGAATCACTTGCAGGGATTTGTAGGCAAAGAGACCGGGGGGTCATTAAGTATACAACACAGGTAATAGAGCTTCATGGAGTCATTTATTAGCATTGAGCCACAGAGCTGTCTACAGTGAAAGGTCACTGAGAGATTAAATCCAGAGAGAACAGGACACTAATTTTTCTAACCAGATGTTTATGTTTATACATGAAGGGATAATTTATTAAAGCAGACTCTAAAAGGAAGGTTAGAAAGAAAGACTGTGCTCTGGTGGTCAGAAGAACTATAAGCCAGTGAGTGACTTTGCCTGATTGTGTGACTGCCACCCTCTGTTTCAGTGAGAAGAATGTTCTCTATGAAATGGGAGGTTTGGGTGCAGGTGGTTTCTCTGGAAAAGGTATGATGGCCACCATTCTTAGTTAAGGAAATTGATTGGTATAGGAGGTCCTTCTGTCTTTATGTTGCTTTCATTGGTTAATAAAGAAACTGCTTTGGGCCTGTTGATAGGGCAGAACTTAGGTAGGTGGGGAAAATTAAACAGAATGCTGGGAGGAAGAAAGCAGAGTGGAGAGATGCCATGGATCTGCCGCCAGAGTCAGACTTTGCTGGTAGGCCACGACCT